>CM065594.1:289210935-289295303 GCA_033119425.1 Bufotes viridis
ATTTGTTTATGTAATTTGCACATTTGGCACTTTTTTGCACTTTAGTATTACAAATTTACATTTTATTGTAATCATGTTTTTATCACTAATTAATTGATGATCATGTGACTTGACTATATATATTGCACTGAGCACTTTATTTGGTATGGCTTGAGAAAGATTGTAGTGAACAATTGAAACGTTGCCACACTGGGCTGAATAAACACTGGAATTTTTTTGAAGATTGGAGTGCTGCCTTGCAATTTTTGAACTACTATATATATATATATATATATATATATATATTATATTTAATAATTATTGGCATATGAGATAGGATGTCCCTTATATATTAAGTCTACGTGGTATTGTATTGATTTTGTTATTCTGTTATATGCACGCCTTACTATTTTATTTTTTGTCTTTTGTCTTGAATAATTGGATTTGTATCTGTTTGTTTAACTTTCTGTTTGGAGAAGAGAAATGGGCAATATTAGCCAGAAACGAGCAGTTAAGTTTATAAGATGTTTCTCTCTCTCGGTGCAGTTCTGGTTGTGGCTATGAATAGCTGTGTGTGACTGCGTTGTTGAGTTACAGGAAAGTTGGGTACTTGTATGAGAGCCAGTAAAGCATGCGAGCATACTAACAATAAGTCATAATAACAGCAAGGAAAAAGTGAATGTATAAATTAATGTAGTAAATGTGTGGAGAGGAACCAATGTGTGTTATGTAATGTGCAAGGATGTCATGTTTTTATTGGCGCTCCTGCCTCGCTGCCAGTTGCTGCCTATGGCAGATATGGCAAGCGCGTGCCTGCCAGACGAATCCTTTGGCCATGCTGCCTCTGTGCTCCATCCCATGCTACCGCTCCATAAGGGTGTGCGCCCGGAGCTTCCTGTCTTTTATGATTCGAGGGGTGTGTGCTTCCTGCCTCCCAGCACAGCCCCTGGGTGGGGTTACAAGTTTAATCCCTTAAGGACTCAGCCTTATTACACCTTAAGGACTCGGCCATTTTTTGCAAATCTGACCAGTGTCACTTTATGTGGTGATAACTTTTAGATGCTCTTACTTATGCAGGCCATTCTGAGATTGTTTTTGGTCACATATTGTACTTCATGACAGTGGTAAAATAGAGTCGAAAAATTTCATTATTATTTATAAAAAATACCAAATTTACCAAAAATGTCAGTAAAATTTGAAACTTTCCAAGTTCTAATTTCTCTACTTCTATAATACATAGTAATACCGCCAAAAAGTTATTGATTTACATTCCCATATGTCTGCTTCATGTATCGATCATTTTGGGAATGCCATTTCATTTTTTATGGATGTTACAAGGCTTTGAAATTTAGAAGCAAATCTTGAAAATTTTCTGAAATTTTCAAAAACCCATTTTTTAGGTACCAGTTCAGGTTTGAAGTCACTTTGTGAGGCTTACATAATAGAAACCACCTAAAGATAACCCCATTTTAAAACTACATCCTTCAAGGTATTCAAAACTGATTTTACAAACGTTGTTAACCCTATAGGTGTTTCACAAGAGTTATTGGCAAATGCAGATGAAATTTCAGATTTTCAATTTTTTGCCAAATTTTCTATTTTAACACATTTTTTCCACTAACAAAGGAAGGGTTAACAGCCAAACAAGACTGTATCTTTATTGCCCTGACTCTGCCGTTTACAGAAACATCCCATATGTGGTTGTACACTACTGTACGTCCACACGGCGGAGCGTAGAGGAAAGGAGCGCCGTGTGGTTTTTGGAAGGCAGATTTTATGGACCGGTTTATTTACACCGTGTCCTATTTCAAGCCCCCTGATGCACCCCTACAGTAGAAACTCCCTAATAGTGACCCCATCTAAGAAATTACACCCCTCAAGGTATTCAAATCTGATCCTAAAAGCTATGTTAACTCTTTAGGTGCTCCACAAGAGTTATTGGCAAATGGAGATGAAATTTGAGAATTTAATTTTTTTGCCAAATTTTCCATTTCAACCCATTTTTTCCACTAACAAAGCAAGCGTTAACAGCCAAACAAGACTGTATCTTTATTTCCCTGACTCTGCCGTTTACAAAAACACCCCATATGTAGTCGTACACTACTGTACGGCCACACGGCGGGGCATAGAGGGAAAGGAGCGCCCTGTGGTTTTTGGAAGGCTGATTTTTATGGACCGGTTTATTTACACCGGGTCCTGTTTCAAGCCCTCCTGATGCCCCCCTGGAGTAGAAACTCCCTAAAAGTGACCCCATTTTGGAAACTATGGGATAAGGTGGCGGTATTGTTGGGACTATTTTTAGGGTACATATGATTTTTGGTTGCTCTATATTACATTTTTGTGAGGTAACGTTACCAAAAATAGAAATTCTGAAATTTCATCTCCATTTGCCATTAATTTTTGAGGAACACCTAAAGGGTTAATAAAGTTTGTAAAATCAGTTTTGAATACCTTGAGGGGTGTAGTTTCTTAGATGGAGTCACTTTTAGGGAGTTTCTACTCTAGGGGTGCATCAGGGAGTCATTTAAAGTTTTTTAGCCAATAGGTAGGGGCTCATTTTTTGCTGGATGAGGGGATGGTTTTAATGGCACTATTTTGGGGGGCAAGTGACTTTTTGATCGCTTGCTATTACGCGTTTTATTATGTAAGATGACCAAAAAAATTTTAGCATTTTTTTTTTCCCCTCGTGTTAATCTAAGGGGTTAGGTCATGGGGTATTTTTATATGGCAGATTATTACGGACGACGATACATAATTTGTCTACTTTTAAAAAAAAAAAATTGTTTAACACTATATTATCCTATTTGAAATAAACGAAAAAAATTTAACTATCTACACAGTCTAACAGTCTGTTTTTTTAAAGTTTTTACCCGATTGTCTTCGGTAGGGGTTCATATTTTGCGGGATGAGGGTACGATTTTAATGGCACTATTTTGGGGGGCATGTGACTTTTTGATCGCTTGCTATTACACGTTTTATTATATATGGTGACAAAAATTCCTTTTTTGCACCTTTTTTCCCGTGTTAATCTAAGGGGTTAGGTCATGGGGTATTTTTATAGGCCAGATTATTACGGAACGGCGATACCTAAGTTGTCTACTTTTTTAATTATTTTTTAAATTATTTTAGATTTATAAACTATCATTTTTTCAAATTTTTTTTGGGTTGTCTCAAGTCTGAGAACCATAGTTTTTATCTGATTGTCAGTGGCTACATGGAAAAGGGGATAGTAAATTTAGTACTCCATGGAAGTGTGGTACTCCCTAAAGCAACCAATAACGCCAGAGGCCCGGATGATCGGGGCATGTGTCACACTGAGTGGTGGTGTCCTTTCGTATCCCCTCCTGTGACACACTCTGCATCTTTTGGGTTCGTCCCTTCTTTCCAGTATGGGGCTCCAGACCTGGAAAGTGTTGGCCAGGGGACGATCCGGGCACCTCCAGTTCCTGCTCTTTCCCGGTCAGAGAAGATCAGGTCCTTGAGGACTGCCTCATAGAATTAAAGGATTTCTTTGTGTTGCCAGCGCTCCGGAACAGTACAAAAGAGTTGTACAAGGCAACCTGTACCAAGTAGACCATAACTTTTTTGTACCATGTCCGGGTTTTGCGCATGGCATTATATGGCTTGAGGACTTGATATACCGATTTTAGTCGACGATACAATCGGGCTTGAGGACCGTTGCCGTGGTATCTCGCACAGGAACAGGGACACGAAATTTGCTTGTAGGGAGCACCATTCAAAGTAGTCGATAGTTCCGGTGGTGGTGCCAGGCAGTGTTAGGACTGAACCTATAGTCCTCAGCAAATCCAGACTCTCATCCAATATAAACCGCGGCACTCCAATGCAGTGAATATCTTGTAGTTTATTGGTTCCAAAAGATAAAAAATTACAGCAACGTTTCGACAAAAATAGTCTTTTTCAAGCTCACCTCTCTTACACAATGTGACTCCTTAAATACACATACCACCAGTGTTGTACCTCCCCTGAAGACAATTGTAAGCCCCACCCCTTTTCCTTATAACAGTTAGTCGATCGCGAAATTTACATCACTGACTCAATATCTTAGCATTTATATAATCCATATCATGCTTACTGTCGATGATCAGCCACGGGAACCTCCAGGATCTTCCATTTACACTTTCCTCCATGTTCGGCGTTCCTCTATCTCTATTGCGCATGCGCCCGTGACATCATCACTCATGTCGGGCGCATCAGAGGTCAGGTGATCGGAGGGACGTCTTCCTTTTCCATTCATTAGTGCGTCTGACGCATCAAAGGTCAGGTGACCAGAGGAACGTCCTCCTTCTCCATTCATTAATACGTCATCTACACACTTTAGTCAGGTGACCGGAGGTAACATCCTCCTCTCCTGACAGCTGATGTGACGTAGATTTAACAACTAGTCAGCTGACACTCTCGTTCTATTTAAATCGCAATAGAGCGAGCATTCCAAAAGTGTTGCGATTTTATCATAAAGTATCACCTTACTGGCACATGTATTTTCATAATTATGTTATATTAAATGATCTTGACATTTACTTATAGCTTCACACTTATAATACCACTTGCCATCTCCTCTTCACATACCACAAAGCCACCTTGTATGACCGTATAATAAAGCTTACTCGTTATATCTCTTATTTTAGGGATTTTTGGGTAGATGCCTAGGACCACATAGATACAGTGTTATAGCTTCTACTGAAACTTCTCTCAAAATCTCTTTTACCACCATCACTTCCATCTCATACAGATCGGGTATTTTGATATATTAATACGCAGTCAACAATCAAAATATATATGTATGTCACTAGCCCGTGAATCTCTCACACGGGCAGAGACAAACAGTGTATTAATTCCATTCAGAGGGGAGTCATACTACTGGAGACATATCCCTTACCTATCTCAGGCAGGGATCGTCACCTAAGCTACCTCCTCCATTGCATCCATTCACTGCGTCCTTCTACCCTGCACTTCACGTATCACGCACTTCTTCATGGTGGTAAACATCTGTATAGTTCCATCCGGATCCAGGCATCATAACCAAAATATCCTCATCTTATCAATCTACTTACTGCTTAATAGGAGCGAAAGGGGTATGATGGCAGTGGTACACAAGTGAAATTTGTCCAGTAGCGTACTTTAGATAATCCTGGTAGGTTTCCCCTTTTGGCTTTATAGACATTATATCTGAAAATCCAAGGAAAAAGGGTGTAAGTTAATTCATTATCAATCCTCAATTTATACAGTTAAAACACAGCCAACGGCCGGGCACTTCACTTATACAGATCTAGGGATGTTCAGAACAAAGAGCCTATCTTAAAATCTCTATTGAGGCCTCGCGGCTCCAATGTATCCAACTCGTGTATCCATTTCAATTCTTTTTGTTTTAAAAGTCTTTCTCTGTCACCTCCTCTTTTTAAAGGTGGTACTCCATCAATAATCATGAACCTTAATTGTGACACATTATGTTGAAATTCCCAAAAATGTTCAGGGACTGGCAGCTCAATCTCACTTTTATAGTTGGGGTCTCTCTTGTTCTCAAAAAGTTTTCGAATTGTATATCTATGGTTATTAATTCTTTTTTTACAAGGCTGTGTGGTCTCTCCTACATAGAAGAGACCACACGGACATCGCAAAATGTAAATGACAAATTCTGTATTACAGGTATAGAACCCTTTTATGTCGAACTGCCTACCCGTTCTAGGGTGATGGAAAGAGTTTCCCTTTACTAGGGCTCCGCAATTACAGCACCCTAGACAAGGGTAGCATCCTTTCCTCCCCTCTCTATGTGTTTTTCCTTCTAGTTCCCCTCTAGTCAATTGGTCCCCTAGATTTCTTGGTCTTCTAAATGACATGAGGGGGACTCCTAAATTCTTCTATTTGCGGGAACGATTCTACCAAGATATGCCAGTTATGCCTCAAGATCTTTGTTAATCTGTCACTAATTTTTGTGTAGAGTCGACACAAGGGAATTCTTTCCTATTAGAGGTCATTATTTTCACTTTGGGAATCAATAGTTCCTGTCTTGGGCGAGATTTTACCTTTTCTACTTGTCGCTCTATTAGTTTTTTAGGATAATTACGTGTTTGAAATCGCCTCCCCATGTCATTCAGCCTTTCTTCTACTAATGTCTCTTCCGAGACTATTCTCCGGACTCGTAACAATTGACTATAGGGTAACGATTCTATAGTTCTTTTAGGGTGTGCGCTATCGTAACATAATAAGCTATTGCGGTCCGTACTTTTAATATGCAAATCAGTCTCAAATCTATCATCCTTCACATACACATTAGTGTCTAAAAATTGTAAGGATTCAGTTGAACTCACTACCGTGAATTTTAACTGTTGATGTATATTATTGATCTGATTGTGGAAGGACTGTAGTTCTTCTAGTGTCCCTCTCCAGATCAGGAAGATATCATCTATATACCTCATCCACCCCCTCACTAGTGAAAAGAGGGTGGATGGGTATATAGATAATTCCTCCACACTTGTCATGTATATATTAGCATATGTCGGGGCCACATTGGACCCCATTGCGGTACCCGACATTGCTGAAAAAATCTGTCCTCAAACATGAAATAATTGTCCATCAAAATTATTTCAAGGAGGGATATAGCAAGAGATTTAAGTTCTGAGCTGAAATCTGAATCTCTTAGTGCCCATTTAACCGCCTCAATCCCCAATTCATGTTCTATACTTGTATAGAGGCTGGAGACGTCGAAGGACACCAAGAGATTTCCTCTCCCAAACTCAAGTGCAGAGAGTTTGGAGAGGAAATCTGTGGTGTCCCTCACGTATGACTTGGCGCTTATTGCAAAGGGTCTAAATAGTTTGTCCAAAAAGACTGCCACATTTGAGAATACAGAATCTATCCCGGACACTATCGGGCGTCTGGGAGGATCCTGCAGACTCTTATGAATCTTAGGGAGGACGTATATTATCGGTGTTCTTGGATGTGAGGGTACCAGAAAAGTATGTAGTTTCTCATCTATCAGATCTATAGCATAGGCATTATCTACTAACAGTTTGATTTTTTTCATAATATCCCATTTTGGATCGGCGTCCAGCGGTTTGTATACCTCTAGGTCATTAATTTGTCTCAGGATTTCCATCCTGTAATTAGTGGTATCCATCAACACTGTGGCGCCTCCTTTATCTGCTCTCTTCACTATAATTTCTTTGTTATTGCTCAGATATTTTAGAGCTTCTTTTTCACCTTTGTTCAGATTTGAGACGCTTTTTACATTAGACTGTTTCATTTTAGCTATCTCAGATCTGACCAAGGACTGAAATGTATCAATTGCCTTATGTTGTACTGGGGGTTGAAAATCACTTTTTAGTGTGAGATTCAACCCACCCAGGGTCAACATTCCTTTAACCTCTTTTCTACTTTCCTTCTTATCCTCTTTAGTATCAAAGAACACCTTTAATTTAATCCTTCTAATAAATTTATGTAGATCAACTTCTAATTGGAACCAGTCTACAGCAGCTTCAGGGCTATATGACAACCCATGATTCAATAGCGCCAACTCATCTATTGACAATACATGTGATGATATATTTACCACTAAATCTGGATTTTTCATCAGTTCTACATTTCTCATCAGTCCTTGTTCTGTCGGGTGATCGGTCTGTGTGCTAAAGGCAGTTTCTTCGATCTTGTCTGTCTGGCTTCTGTCCGATCGTTGTCTGTTGTTATATCTTCTCCCCCCCTCTCCTTGTTTTTCTATGGTTGGGATCCCTAAAAAACCGTCACTCTGTTCACCTGATGACTCAGTTTCTGTGAAGTTTCCACGTCGACCCCTAAGTCTGTACGATTTATTCCTTTTTGATGATTTTGGTTTTCTGTTCACATTGGTTTTTGTTATCCTGTAGATCTCGCCTTTCTTATAGTCATCTTCGTCTCGACTCCATTTCTGTCGCTTGGTCACTTCTATTAATTCCCGGTATTTCTGTAGATCTAGTATGATCCGATCTTTCCAAATTTTAAACTCCGTTTCGCTCATCAAAGTGCTTATCTGTGCTTCCAGCACATTTCTTCTTTTCTCTATTTCAGTTAGATCTTTCTGCAAAAAGTCCATATTTAAAAGGATCATATTCATAGAAAACCTATTCGCCAAAAAAGAAAATTTTTCTAGGAATTCAGGATTATTGGGAAACAAGATTGGTCGTAAATGAGTCCTCAATCCTCTAGGGATACGTTCAACTTTATAATATTCACGTAAGGTGGAAAGATGTAATTCCGTATTAATAAAATGTTTACATTCCATCTCATATTTACGTTGGATAACGTTAATTATTGGTTTATTCAAAAATGCTCCTTCATCCTTATTCGTCCCCAGAATCTGTGTTATCTGTTCACTTGTGTATAACAAACTTTTTGAAACCTCCATTTTTAAACAGCCCACCTTATAGTGCGGTACATTTGATAGGAGTAGTCCTTTTGTCCGTTGTTACCGCTGAACGTGCTCTATCCTCAGGTTCTATTTGTGACACGAAATTTGCTTGTAGGGAGCACTATTCAAAGTAGTCGATAGTTCCGGTGGTGGTGCCAGGCAGTGTTAGGACTGAACCTATAGTCCTCAGCAAATCCAGACTCTCATCCAATATAAACCGCGGCACTCCAATGCAGTGAATATCTTGTAGGTTATTGGTTCCAAAAAGATAAAAAATTACAGCAACGTTTCCACAAAAATAGTCTTTTTCAAGCTCACCTCTCTTACACAATGTGACTCCTTAAATACACATACCACCAGTGTTGTACCTCCTCCTGAAGACAATTGTAAGCCCCACCCCTTTTCCTTATAACAGTTAGTCGATCGCGAAATTTACATCACTGACTCAATATCTTAGCATTTATATAATCCATATCATGCTTACTGTCGATGATCAGCCACGGGGAACCTCCAGGATCTTCCATTTACACTTTCCTCCATGTTCGGCGTTCCTCTATCTCTATTGCGCATGCGCCCGTGACATCATCACTCATGTCGGGCGCATCAGAGGTCAGGTGATCGGAGGGACGTCTTCCTTTTCCATTCATTAGTGCGTCTGACGCATCAAAGGTCAGGTGACCAGAGGAACGTCCTCCTTCTCCATTCATTAATACGTCATCTACACACTTTAGTCAGGTGACCGGAGGTAACATCCTCCTCTCCTGACAGCTGATGTGACGTAGATTTAACAACTAGTCAGCTGACACTCTCGTTCTATTTAAATCGCAATAGAGCGAGCATTCAAAAGTGTTGCGATTTTATCATAAAGTATCACCTTACTGGCACATGTATTTTCATAATTATGTTATATTAAATGATCTTGACATTTACTTATAGCTTCACACTTATAATACCACTTGCCATCTCCTCTTCACATACCACAAAGCCACCTTGTATGACCGTATAATAAAGCTTACTCGTTATATCTCTTATTTTAGGGATTTTTGGGTAGATGCCTAGGACCACATAGATACAGTGTTATAGCTTCTACTGAAACTTCTCTCAAAATCTCTTTTACCACCATCACTTCCATCTCATACAGATCGGGTATTTTGATATATTAATACGCAGTCAACAATCAAAATATGTATGTATGTCACTAGCCCGTGAATCTCTCACACGGGCAGAGACAAACAGTGTATTAATTCCATTCAGAGGGAGTCATACTACTGGAGACATATCCCTTACCTATCTCAGGCAGGGATCGTCACCTAAGCTACCTCCTCCATTGCATCCATTCACTGCGTCCTTCTACCCTGCACTTCACGTATCACGCACTTCTTCATGGTGGTAAACATCTGTATAGTTCCATCCGGATCCAGGCATCATAACCAAAATATCCTCATCTTATCAATCTACTTACTGCTTAATAGGAGCGAAAGGGGTATGATGGCAGTGGTACACAAGTGAAATTTGTCCAGTAGTGTACTTTAGATGATCCTGGTAGGTTTCCCTTTTGGCTTTATAGACATTATATCTGAAAATCCAAGGAAAAGGGGTGTAAGTTAATTCATTATCAATCCTCAATTTATACAGTTAAAACACAGCCAACGGCCGGGCACTTCACTTATACAGATCTAGGGATGTTCAGAACAAAGAGCCTATCTTAAAATCTCTATTGAGGCCTCGCGGCTCCAATGTATCCAACTCGTGTATCCATTTCAATTCTTTTTGTTTTAAAAGTCTTTCTCTGTCACCTCCTCTTTTTAAAGGTGGTACTCCATCAATAATCATGAACCTTAATTGTGACACGTTATGTTGAAATTCCCAAAAATGTTCAGGGACTGGTAGCTCAATCTCACTTTTATAGTTGGGGTCTCTCTTGTTCTCAAAAAGTTTTCGAATTGTATATCTATGGTTATTAATTCTTTTTTGCAAGGCTGTGTGGTCTCTCCTACATAGAAGAGACCACACGGACATCTCAAGATGTAAATGACAAATTCTGTATTACAGGTATAGAACCCTTTTATGTCGAACTGCCTACCCGTTCTAGGGTGATGGAAAGAGTTTCCCTTTACTAGGGCTCCGCAATTACAGCACCCTAGACAAGGGTAGCATCCTTTCCTCCCCTCTCTATGTGTTTTCCTTCTAGTTCCCCTCTAGTCAATTGGTCCCCTAGATTTCTTGGTCTTCTAAATGACATGAGGGGGACTCCTAAATTCTTCTATTTGTGGGAACGATTCTACCAAGATATGCCAGTTATGCCTCAAGATCTTTGTTAATCTGTCACTAATTTTTGTGTAGGTCGACACAAGGGAATTCTTTCCCTATTAGAGGTCATTATTTTCACTTTGGGAATCAATAGTTCCTGTCTAGGGCGAGATTTTACCTTTTCTACTTGTCGCTCTATTAGTTTTTAGGATAATTACGTGTTTGAAATCGCCTCCCCATGTCATTCAGCCTTTCTTCTACTAATGTCTCTTCCGAGACTATTCTCCGGACTCGTAACAATTGACTATAGGGTAGCGATTCTATAGTTCTTTTAGGGTGTGCGCTATCGTAACGCAATAAGCTATTGCGGTCCGTACTTTTAATATGCAAATCAGTCTCAAATCTATCATCCTTCACATACACATTAGTGTCTAAAAATTGTAAGGATTCAGTCGAACTCACTACCGTGAATTTTAACTGTTGATGTATATTGTTGATCTGATTGTGGAAGGACTGTAGTTCTTCTAGTGTCCCTCTCCAGATCAGGAAGATATCATCTATATACCTCATCCACCCCTCACTAGTGAAAAGAGGGTGGATGGGTATATAGATAATTCCTCCACACTTGTCATGTATATATTAGCATATGTCGGGGCCACATTGGACCCCATTGCGGTACCCGACATTGCTGAAAAAATCTGTCCTCAAACATGAAATAATTGTCCATCAAAATTATTTCAAGGAGGGATATAGCAAGAGATTTAAGTTCTGAGCTGAAGTCTGAATCTCTTAGTGCCCATTTAACCGCCTCAATCCCCAATTCATGTTCTATACTTGTATAGAGGCTGGAGACGTCAAAGGACACCAAGAGATTTCCTCTCTCAAACTCAAGTGTAGAGAGTTTGGAGAGGAAATCTGTGGTGTCCCTCACGTATGACTTGGCGCTTAATGCAAAGGGTCTAAATAGTTTGTCCAAAAAGACTGCCACATTAGAGAATACTGAATCTATCCCGGACACTATCGGGCGTCTGGGAGGATCCTGCAGACTCTTGTGGATCTTAGGGAGGACATATATTATCGGTGTTCTTGGATGTGAGGGTACCAGAAAAGTATGTAGTTTCTCATCTATCAGATCTATAGCATAGGCATTATCTACTAACAGTTTGATTTTTTTCATAATATCCCATTTTGGATCGGCGTCCAGCGGTTTGTATACCTCTAGGTCATTAATTTGTCTCAGGATTTCCATCCTGTAATTAGTGATATCCATCAACACTGTGGCGCCTCCTTTATCTGCTCTCTTCACTATAATTTCTTTGTTATTGCTCAGATGTTTTAGAGCTTCTTTTTCACCTTTGTTCAGATTTGAGACGCTTTTACATTAGACTGTTTCATTTTAGCTATCTCAGATCTGACCAAGGACTGAAATGTATCAATTGCCTTATGTTGTACTGGGGGTTGAAAATCACTTTTTAGTGTGAGATTCAACCCACCCAGGGTCAACATTCCTTTAACCTCTTTTCTACTGTCCTTCTTATCCTCTTTAGTATCAAAGAACACCTTTAATTTAATCCTTCTAATAAATTTATGTAGATCAACTTCTAATTGGAACCAGTCTACAGCAGCTTCAGGGCTATATGACAACCCATGATTCAATAGCGCCAACTCATCTATTGACAACACATGTGATGATATATTTACCACTAAATCTGGATTTTTCATCAGTTCTACATTTCTCATCAGTCCTTGTTCTGTCGGGTGATCGGTCTGTGTGCTAAAGGCGGTTTCTTCGATCTTGTCTGTCTGGCTTCTGTCCGATCGTTGTCTGTTGTTATATCTTCTCCCCCTCTCCTTGTTTTTCTATAGTTGGGATCCCTAAAAAACCGTCACTCTGTTCACCTGATGACTCAGTTTCTGTGAAGTTTCCACGTCGACCCCTAGGTCTGTACGATTTATTCCTTTTTGATGATTTTGGTTTTCTGTTCACATTGGTTTTTGTTATCCTGTAGATCTCGCCTTTCTTATAGTCATCTTCGTCTCGACTCCATTTCTGTCGCTTGGTCACTTCTATTAATTCCCGGTATTTCTGTAGATCTAGTATGATCCGATCTTTCCAAATTTTAAACTCCGTTTCGCTCATCAAAGTGCTTATCTGTGCTTCCAGCACATTTCTTCTTTTCTCTATTTCAGTTAGATCTTTCTGCAAAAGTCCATATTTAAAAGGATCATATTCATAGAAAACCTATTCGCCAAAAAGAGAAATTTCTCTAGGAATTCAGGATTATTGGGAAACAAGATTGGTCGTAAATGAGTCCTCAATCCTCTAGGGATACGTTCAACTTTATAATATTCACGTAAGGTGGAAAGATGTAATTCCGTATTAATAAAATGTTTACATTCCATCTCATATTTACGTTGGATAACGTTAATTATTGGTTTATTCAAAAATGCTCCTTCATCCTTATTCGTCCCCAGAATCTGTGTTATCTGTTCACTTGTGTATAACAAACTTTTTGAAACCTCCATTTTTAAACAGCCCACCTTATAGTGCGGTACATTTGATAGGGTAGTCCTTTTGTCCGTTGTTACCGCTGAACGTGCTCTATCCTCAGGTTCTATTTGTGACACGAAATTTGCTTGTAGGGAGCACTATTCAAAGTAGTCGATAGTTCCGGTGGTGGTGCCAGGCAGTGTTAGGACTGAACCTATAGTCCTCAGCAAATCCAGACTCTCATCCAATATAAACCGCGGCACTCCAATGCAGTGAATATCTTGTAGGTTATTGGTTCCAAAAAGATAAAAAATTACAGCAACGTTTCCACAAAAATAGTCTTTTTCAAGCTCACCTCTCTTACACAATGTGACTCCTTAAATACACATACCACCAGTGTTGTACCTCCTCCTGAAGACAATTGTAAGCCCCACCCCTTTTCCTTATAACAGTTAGTCGATCGCGAAATTTACATCACTGACTCAATATCTTAGCATTTATATAATCCATATCATGCTTACTGTCGATGATCAGCCACGGGGAACCTCCAGGATCTTCCATTTACACTTTCCTCCATGTTCGGCGTTCCTCTATCTCTATTGCGCATGCGCCCGTGACATCATCACTCATGTCGGGCGCATCAGAGGTCAGGTGATCGGAGGGACGTCTTCCTTTTCCATTCATTAGTGCGTCTGACGCATCAAAGGTCAGGTGACCAGAGGAACGTCCTCCTTCTCCATTCATTAATACGTCATCTACACACTTTAGTCAGGTGACCGGAGGTAACATCCTCCTCTCCTGACAGCTGATGTGACGTAGATTTAACAACTAGTCAGCTGACACTCTCGTTCTATTTAAATCGCAATAGAGCGAGCATTCAAAAGTGTTGCGATTTTATCATAAAGTATCACCTTACTGGCACATGTATTTTCATAATTATGTTATATTAAATGATCTTGACATTTACTTATAGCTTCACACTTATAATACCACTTGCCATCTCCTCTTCACATACCACAAAGCCACCTTGTATGACCGTATAATAAAGCTTACTCGTTATATCTCTTATTTTAGGGGATTTTTGGGTAGATGCCTAGGACCACATAGATACAGTGTTATAGCTTCTACTGAAACTTCTCTCAAAATCTCTTTTACCACCATCACTTCCATCTCATACAGATCGGGTATTTTGATATATTAATACGCAGTCAACAATCAAAATATATATGTATGTCACTAGCCCGTGAATCTCTCACACGGGCAGAGACAAACAGTGTATTAATTCCATTCAGAGGGGAGTCATACTACTGGAGACATATCCCTTACCTATCTCAGGCAGGGATCGTCACCTAAGCTACCTCCTCCATTGCATCCATTCACTGCGTCCTTCTACCCTGCACTTCACGTATCACGCACTTTTTCATGGTGGTAAACATCTGTATAGTTCCATCCGGATCCAGGCATCATAACCAAAATATCCTCATCTTATCAATCTACTTACTGCTTAATAGGAGCGAAAGGGGTATGATGGCAGTGGTACACAAGTGAAATTTGTCCAGTAGCGTACTTTAGATAATCCTGGTAGGTTTCCCCTTTGGCTTTATAGACATTATATCTGAAAATCCAAGGAAAAAGGGTGTAAGTTAATTCATTATCAATCCTCAATTTATACAGTTAAAACACAGCCAACGGCCGGGCACTTCACTTATACAGATCTAGGGATGTTCAGAACAAAGAGCCTATCTTAAAATCTCTATTGAGGCCTCGCGGCTCCAATGTATCCAACTCGTGTATCCATTTCAATTCTTTTTGTTTTAAAAGTCTTTCTCTGTCACCTCCTCTTTTTAAAGGTGGTACTCCATCAATAATCATGAACCTTAATTGTGACACATTATGTTGAAATTCCCAAAAATGTTCAGGGACTGGCAGCTCAATCTCACTTTTATAGTTGGGGTCTCTCTTGTTCTCAAAAAGTTTTCGAATTGTATATCTATGGTTATTAATTCTTTTTTTACAAGGCTGTGTGGTCTCTCCTACATAGAAGAGACCACACGGACATCGCAAAATGTAAATGACAAATTCTGTATTACAGGTATAGAACCCTTTTATGTCGAACTGCCTACCCGTTCTAGGGTGATGGAAAGAGTTTCCCTTTACTAGGGCTCCGCAATTACAGCACCCTAGACAAGGGTAGCATCCTTTCCTCCCCTCTCTATGTGTTTTTCCTTCTAGTTCCCCTCTAGTCAATTGGTCCCCTAGATTTCTTGGTCTTCTAAATGACATGAGGGGGGGGCTCTTAAATTCTTCTATTTGCGGGAACGATTCTACCAAGATATGCCAGTTATGCCTCAAGATCTTTGTTAATCTGTCACTAATTTTTGTGTAGGTCGACACAAAGGGAATTCTTTCCCTATTAGAGGTCATTATTTTCATTTTGGGAATCAATAGTTCCTGTCTTGGGCGAGATTTTACCTTTTCTACTTGTCGCTCTATTAGTTTTTTAGGATAATTACGTGTTTGAAATCGCCTCCCCATGTCATTCAGCCTTTCTTCTACTAATGTCTCTTCCGAGACTATTCTCCGCACTCGTAACAATTGACTATAGGGTAACGATTCTATAGTTCTTTTAGGGTGTGCGCTATCGTAACGCAATAAGCTATTGCGGTCCGTACTTTTAATATGCAAATCAGTCTCAAATCTATCATCCTTCACATACACATTAGTGTCTAAAAATTGTAAGGATTCAGTTGAACTCACTACCGTGAATTTTAATTGTTGATGTATATTATTGATCTGATTGTGGAAGGACTGTAGTTCTTCTAGTGTCCCTCTCCAGATCAGGAAGATATCATCTATATACCTCATCCACCCCTCACTAGTGAAAAGAGGGTGGATGGGTATATAGATAATTCCTCCACACTTGTCATGTATATATTAGCATATGTCGGGGCCACATTGGACCCCATTGCGGTACCCCGACATTGCTGAAAAAATCTGTCCTCAAACATGAAATAATTGTCCATCAAAATTATTTCAAGGAGGGATATAGCAAGAGATTTAAGTTCTGAGCTGAAATCTGAATCTCTTAGTGCCCATTTAACCGCCTCGATCCCCAATTCATGTTCTATACTTGTATAGAGGCTGGAGACGTCGAAGGACACCAAGAGATTTCCTCTCCCAAACTCAAGTGCAGAGAGTTTGGAGAGGAAATCTGTGGTGTCCCTCACGTATGACTTGGCGCTTATTGCAAAGGGTCTAAATAGTTTGTCCAAAAGACTGCCACATTTGAGAATACAGAATCTATCCCGGACACTATCGGGCGTCTGGGAGGATCCTGCAGACTCTTATGAATCTTAGGGAGGACGTATATTATCGGTGTTCTTGGATGTGAGGGTACCAAAAAAGTATGTAGTTTCTCATCTATAAGATCTATAGCATAGGCATTATCTACTAACAGTTTGATTTTTTTCATAATATCCCATTTTGGATCGGCGTCCAGCGGTTTGTATACCTCTAGGTCATTAATTTGTCTCAGGATTTCCATCCTGTAATTAGTGATATCCATCAACACTGTGGCGCCTCCTTTATCTGCTCTCTTCACTATAATTTCTTTGTTATTGCTCAGATATTTTAGAGCTTCTTTTTCACCTTTGTTCAGATTTGAGACGCTTTTTACATTAGACTGTTTCATTTTAGCTATCTCAGATCTGACCAAGGACTGAAATGTATCAATTGCCTTGTGTTGTACTGGGGGTTGAAAATCACTTTTTAGTGTGAGATTCAACCCACCCAGGGTCAACATTCCTTTAACCTCTTTTCTACTTTCCTTCTTATCCTCTTTAGTATCAAAGAACACCTTTAATTTAATCCTTCTAATAAATTTATGTAGATCAACTTCTAATTGGAACCAGTCTACAGCAGCTTCAGGGCTATATGACAACCCATGATTCAATAGCGCCAACTCATCTATTGACAATACATGTGATGATATATTTACCACTAAATCTGGATTTTTCATCAGTTCTACATTTCTCATCAGTCCTTGTTCTGTCGGGTGATCGGTCTGTGTGCTAAAGGCAGTTTCTTCGATCTTGTCTGTCTGGCTTCTGTCCGATCGTTGTCTGTTGTTATATCTTCTCCCCCTCTCCTTGTTTTTCTATGGTTGGGATCCCTAAAAACCGTCACTCTGTTCACCTGATGACTCAGTTTCTGTGAAGTTTCCACGTCGACCCCTAAGTCTGTACGATTTATTCCTTTTTGATGATTTTGGTTTTCTGTTCACATTGGTTTTTGTTATCCTGTAGATCTCGCCTTTCTTATAGTCATCTTCGTCTCGACTCCATTTCTGTCGCTTGGTCACTTCTATTAATTCCCGGTATTTCTGTAGATCTAGTATGATCCGATCTTTCCAAATTTTAAACTCCGTTTCGCTCATCAAAGTGCTTATCTGTGCTTCCAGCACATTTCTTCTTTTCTCTATTTCAGTTAGATCTTTCTGCAAAAGTCCATATTTAAAAGGATCATATTCATAGAAAACCTATTCGCCAAAAAGAAAATTTTTCTAGGAATTCAGGATTATTGGGAAACAAGATTGGTCGTAAATGAGTCCTCAATCCTCTAGGGATACGTTCAACTTTATAATATTCACGTAAGGTGGAAAGATGTAATTCCGTATTAATAAAATGTTTACATTCCATCTCATATTTACGTTGGATAACGTTAATTATTGGTTTATTCAAAAATGCTCCTTCATCCTTATTCGTCCCCAGAATCTGTGTTATCTGTTCACTTGTGTATAACAAACTTTTTGAAACCTCCATTTTTAAACAGCCCACCTTATAGTGCGGTACATTTGATAGGGTAGTCCTTTTGTCCGTTGTTACCGCTGAACGTGCTCTATCCTCAGGTTCTATTTGTGACACGAAATTTGCTTGTAGGGAGCACTATTCAAAGTAGTCGATAGTTCCGGTGGTGGTGCCAGGCAGTGTTAGGACTGAACCTATAGTCCTCAGCAAATCCAGACTCTCATCCAATATAAACCGCGGCACTCCAATGCAGTGAATATCTTGTAGGTTATTGGTTCCAAAAAGATAAAAAATTACAGCAACGTTTCCACAAAAATAGTCTTTTTCAAGCTCACCTCTCTTACACAATGTGACTCCTTAAATACACATACCACCAGTGTTGTACCTCCTCCTGAAGACAATTGTAAACCCCACCCCTTTTCCTTATAACAGTTAGTCGATCGCGAAATTTACATCACTGACTCAATATCTTAGCATTTATATAATCCATATCATGCTTACTGTCGATGATCAGCCACGGGAACCTCCAGGATCTTCCATTTACACTTTCCTCCATGTTCGGCGTTCCTCTATCTCTATTGCGCATGCGCCCGTGACATCATCACTCATGTCGGGCGCATCAGAGGTCAGGTGATCGGAGGGACGTCTTCCTTTTCCATTCATTAGTGCGTCTGACGCATCAAAGGTCAGGTGACCAGAGGAACGTCCTCCTTCTCCATTCATTAATACGTCATCTACACACTTTAGTCAGGTGACCGGAGGTAACATCCTCCTCTCCTGACAGCTGATGTGACGTAGATTTAACAACTAGTCAGCTGACACTCTCGTTCTATTTAAATCGCAATAGAGCAAGCATTCAAAAGTGTTGCGATTTTATCATAAAGTATCACCTTACTGGCACATGTATTTTCATAATTATGTTATATTAAATGATCTTGACATTTACTTATAGCTTGTCCAAAAAAATTGCTATCCTGCAAAAAATTGAGTCTGAACCTGCAGTCACCCACATCATATGGTAAGACACCTACCGTACTCACAATTTTTAAGAGCTAAACGCATCACAACCAGTCCTGATGAATTAGAAAAACTTTAGACAGCATGGTTGGGAAGTTCCTTGATAGGGGCTATCCCAAACAATTGCTGTCAAATCCAAAAATGAGGTACTTAGACTTGAGAGGAAACAATTGTTGGTAAATAAGGTAACAGGTACTACAACACAAACAAGAATTCCATTTGTTTCCACCTACAATGAATACAGTGGAAAAATTAAATCCATCGTTAGACGGCACTGGAGTATACTTTCCTCGGTACTTAAAACCGAGGCCTTCTGTTCTCCACCTATGTTCACATATCGCAGATCGAGGTCTCTGCGCGATCAGTTGGTGCACGCAGACATGGGATCTGGTACCAAGATTAAGCAAACTTTTTTGGTCAAAGGAGCGTTGGATCTTTCCCATGCCTGGGATGCACCAATTGTAAATACATAGGTAAAGGTAGGTCCTTTATACACCCACAGACTGGCACATCATTTCCTATCAAGTTTCATCTAACCTGTAACTCTAACTTTGTAGTTTATGTACTGGTGTGTCCATGCAATCTTTTATATGTAGGTGAGACATCCACTGATCTTAAGACTAGACTGAATAACCACCGATTTTCAATTAGACAGGAACGACAGGATTTACCGGTCCCAAAACATTTTTCTAGATTGGATCATAAGGAGAGGGATCTTAGGTGCTGGATCATAGATCATATTCCTAATCCACGAAGAGGAGGTAATAGGTCCCTTTTATTAAAAAAGAGGGAACAATATTGGATTTATACCCTGAATAGTCTCAGACCTTTTGGACTAAATGTGGAATACAACCCTGGTTGGTACTCTTGAATGTGCCCCCATTGATGGTACGGTCAGCCGTGCAGTATCCCCTGTTTTGTATAAAACAATTGACTGGCTATATAAATATGGTTATCTGTTATATTGATTTAATTTTTGTTCTTTATTCTCTATTGCAGTTACTGTGGGATGAATATACGGGATCTGGAGAAGATACTACACATACCCTAATGTGATGAACAATACGAATGTCAGCAACCTTGACAACAGAAATTATTTTTTATATTAGGAAGTTTTTTCCGGCGTCCGTTGCATGCATCACAAGTTATGGTGAATTGTGTCTGTGGCTGGAAGTATTCATTCAGGAGATCCCTTATTGAGGGTAATTGTAGTGTCGGCGGATTTTGACCACACACATGGACAACAATTGACATTGATATGCCTTTTGTTGTTATGTATATATGTGGTCTTATGGGGTTTCATGTGCCTGACGGTTCATGTCCCCTATACCGCTCCTGGCACCTTTCCTTCACATGTATTGCTTTTACTTATCGTTGCCCACACTTCCGATGGCCGCATGACATGCATAAGGTTCTGCACGCATGCGTTAACGACCCGGTTACATTTTCATTATCCAAGATGGTTGCGCCTGGTTATGTTGTGCCACTGCGCATGTCTTGGCCTAGCGTCATCGGCAGCGGACCGCGGCTTATACTGATGATGTCATGGGTTTGCTCGTGTTCTCATGTCGAACTCCATGGGGTATGTGTATAATCTTTTTCCATGACCCGTTCCCACAGATGTTTTTAATTACAATGATGATGAACTCTATTCACCAGGTAGCACTTTGCACATGATGGCTATGATATGAATTTTATTTTTCCACGATCATGTACGCTAGTATTCACATTCTAATGTATCATATACTTATTGATTCATTGTTGTTTTTCATATGATTATGCACGATGCACTTTATTTGTATGAGCATAGATAGTATGAAGTTTGTTTACATATTAATTAAATTTTACCTGTGATTAATTGCTCTTTTGTGATTGGTTGAACTTGCCTATATATATTTTCAGTATTCACCAGTGCTTTATGCTTGAGAAAGGCTCTAATGTAGAGCCGAAACGTCGCGGTTTTTTGCACCATATGGGTAAATAAATAATTCACTTCATCTCAGTGGAGTGCTGTCCTTTTTCTATTTTATATATATATATATATATATATATATATAAATATTGTCTTATATTGCCACATATTATAACAAGGCATTGATGCATATATTATCCCTTGTATGTTTCACTAGGAGAATATGTATATTCTTGGGTAGTGTTAAGCTGAACAGTTCGAGCATAGTTCGGGTTCGTACCGAATTTTGGGGTGTTCGTGACACGGACCCGAACCTGAACATTTTCGTAAAAGTTCGGGTTTGGGTTCGTTGTTCGGAGATTTCTATGGCACATTTTAAAAGCCTGCAAAGCAGCCATTTAACATGCGTCATACTACTTGCCCCAAGAGGCCGTCACTGCCATGCCTACTATTGGCATGGCTGTGATTGGCCAAGTGCAGCATGTGACTGTCAGCCATAATAAAAAATATTTTCTGGGGTTGAAATTTAATTGCCAAAAACAATCCCCTGAATTCCCTGAATCTGGTGTTCCAGCTGTGGCTAGCCAAGTGTAATACTGTCTGCTGTCTGGCAAAGAATATATATTTTTTCTGGGGTGAAATTGAATTGCACAAATAGCAATTCCCAGAATCTGGTGTTCCAGCAGTGACTGGATAATTTTCCTAGTGTCCGTCAAAGGATAGATTTTGTTCTGTGGTGAAATACAGTTCCAAAAATAAAAATACAGTAAATCTGTGTTCCAGTTGTTGCAGGCCTAGTTTAAATCTGTCCGTAAAGGGTATATTTCCTTCTGTGGTGAAATTTAATTGCTAAAATAGCAATTCCATAAATCTAGTGTTCCAGTTGTTTCAGGCCTAGTTTAAATCTGTCCCTGAAAGGGTATATTTCTTTCTGTGGTGAAATGTAATTGCTAAAATAGCAATTCCATAAATCTAGTATTCCAGTTGTTGCAGGCCTAGTTTACATCTGTCCGTAAAAGTGTATATTTCTTTCTGTGGTGAAATTTAATTGCTAAAATAGCAATTCCATAAATCTAGTGTTCCAGTTGTTGCAAGCCTAGTTTAAATCTGTCCGTAAAAGGGTATATTTCCTTCTGTGGTGAAATTTAATTGCTAAAATAGCAATTCCATAATTCTAGTGTTCCAGCAGTTGCAGGCCTATTTGAAATCAGTCCGTAAAAGGGTATATTTCTTTTTGTGTTAAAAATTCTATTGCAAACATTGCAATTCCCTAAATCTGGTGTTCCAGCAGTTGCAGGCCTATTTGAAATTAGTCCGTAAAGGGTATATTTCTTTCTATGGTGAAATTTAATTGCTAAAATAGCAATTCCATAAATCTAGTGTTCCAGCAGTTGCAGGCCTATTTGAAATCAGTCCGTAAAGGGTATATTTCTTTCTATGGTGAAATGTAATAGCTGAAATAGCAATTCCATAAATCTAGTGTTCCAGTTGTTGCAGGCCTAGTTTAAATCTGTCCGTAAAAAGGTATATTTCTGTCTGTAGTGAAATATAATTGCTAAAATAGCAATTCCATAAATCTAGTGTTCCAGCAGTTGCAGGCCTATTTGAAATCAGTCCGTAAAGGGTATATTTCTTTCTATGGTGAAATATAATTGCTAAAATAGCAATTCCATAAATCTAGTGTTCCAGCAGTTGCAGGCCTATTTGAAATCTGTCCGTAAAAGGGTATATTTCCTTCTGTGGTGAAATTTAATTGCTAAAATAGCAATTCCATAATTCTAGTGTTCCAGCAGTTGCAGGCCTATTTGAAATCAGTCCGTAAAGGGTATATTTCTTTCTATGGTGAAATTTAATTGCTAAACTAGCAATTCCATAAATCTAGTGTTCCAGCAGTTGCAGGCCTATTTTAAATCTGTCCGTAAAGGGTATATTTCTTTCTATGGTGAAATTTAATTGTTAAAATAGCAATTCCATAAATCTAGTGTTCCTGCAGTTGCAGGCCTATTTTAAATCAGTCCGTAAAAGGGTATATTTTTTTCTATGGTGAAATTTAATTGCTGAAATAGCAATTCTATAAATCTAGTGTTCCAGCAGTTGCAGGCCTGTTTGAAATCAGTCCGTAAAGGGTATATTTCTTTCTATGGCGAAATTTAATAGCTGAAATAGCAATTCCATAAATCTAGTGTTCCAGCAGTTGCAGGTCTGTTTGAAATCAGTCCGTAAAAGGGTATGTTTCTTTCTATGGTGAAATGTAATAGCTGAAATAGCAATTCCATAAATCTAGTGTTTCAGTTGTTGCAGGCCTAGTTTAAATCTGTCCGTAAAAGGGTATATTTCTGTCTGTGGTGAAATTTAATTGCTAAAATAGCAATTCCATAAATCTAGTGTTCCAGCAGTTGCAGGCCTATTTGAAATCTGTCCGTAAAAGGATACCTTTCATCCAGGGCCTAAATACTAGGCCTACAATTGATATTCCCCAAAATCAGTGGTTACTGCTGTGACTGGATTAGTGTAATACGGTACATAAATAACTAGGAAGATAGTGTTAGGTGCCTTTAAAAAAGGCTTGAATTTGACATCTTCACATTGGGCCAAATATAATTTTTCTTATTGTGGTGCTTGGTAAGAAGGGACACGGTCGTGGTGGTGTCAGTGGACCCTCTGGTGCTGGGAGAGGACGTGGCCATTCTGCCACAGCCACATGTCCTAGTGAACCAACTACCTCAGGTTCCAGTAGCCGCCAGAATTTACAGCGATATTTGGTGGGGCCCAATGCCGTTCTAAGGATGGTAAGGCCTGAGCAGGTACAGGCGCTAGTCAATTGGGTGGCCGACAGTGGATCCAGCACGTTTACAACATTATCTCCCACCCAGTCTTCTGCAGAAAGCCCCCAGATGGCGCCCAAAACCAAGCCCATCAGTCTGTCACATCACCCCCATGCATATCAGGGAAACTGTCTGAGCCTCAAGTTATGCAGCAGTCTCTTATGCTGTTTGAAGAGTCTGCTGGCAGGGTTTCCCAAGGGGAATCTACCTAGCCCTTCCCCAGCGGTGGAAGACATAGCATGCACTGACGCACAACCATGGGAATACCACCTCATCAGAGTCAGCAAGTCTCTGATGATGATGAAACACAGGTGAAAACTACCGCGTCTTACTGCAGTGTGCAGACTGAACAGGAGGAGATCAGGGAGGAAGACTGGGTGGAAGACGATGCAGAGGACGATGAGGTCATAGACCCCACATGGAATGAAGGTCGTGCCGCTGACTTTCATAGTTCAGAGGAAGAGGCAGTGGTGAGACCGAGCCAACAGCGAAGCAAAAAGAGGGAGCAGGGGGCAAAAGCAGAACAGCCACTGCCAAGAGAGTTTGCCTGCTACTGGCCAGTGCCACCAGGGACCCAGCACCCCAAAGGCAGCTTCAAGGTGTTCCCTGGCACGGCACTTCTTCAAACAATGTGCTGACGACAAGACCCGAGTGGTTTGCACGCTGTGCCATCAGAGCCTGAAGCGAGGCATTAACGTTCTGAACCTTAGCACAACCTGCATGACCAGGCATCTACATACAAAGCATGAACTGCAGTGGAGTAAACACCTTAAAAACAAGGAACTCACACACGCTCCCCTGCTCCCTCTTCTGCTGCTGCCTCCGCCTCGGGAGAAATGTTGCCACCTGCCGCCCATCAAACAGAGGCTGTGCCACCGACACGACCACCTGCGTCACCAAGCATCTCCACCATGTCACACGGCAGCGTTCAGCTCTCCATCTCACAAACCTTGGAGAGAAAGCATAAATTCCCACCTAGCCACCCTCGAGCCCTGGGCCCGAATGCCAGCATTTCTAAACTACTGGCCTTTAAAATGCTGTCATTCAGGCTGGTGGACACAGACAGCTTCAAACAGCTGATGGCCATGGCTGTCTCACAGTATGTTGTTCCCAGCCGCCACTACTTCTCCAAGAAAGCTGTGCCTTCCCAGCACAACCGAGTATCCAAAAAATCAAGTGTGCACTGCGCAACGCCATCTGTGGCAAGGTCCACCTAACCAGATACGTGGACCAGTAAGCACGGCCAGGGACGCTATATCTCCCTAACTGCACACTGGGTAAATGTAGTGACGGCTGGGCCCCAGGCAGTGAGTTCCTTGGCGCACGTCCTTCCGCCGCCAAGGATCGCAGGGCATCATTCTTTGCCTCCTGTAGCCTCCTCCTCCTACTCGGCTTCCTCCTCCTCTGCTTTCACCAGCTCATCCAGTCAGCTACACACCTTCACCACCAACTTCAGCACAGCCCAGGGTAAACGTCAGCAGGCCATTCTGAAACTCATATGTTTGGGGGACAGGCCCCACACCGTGCTGGAGTTGTGGTGGGCTATTGAACATCAGACTGATGAGTGGTTTCTGCCGGTGGGCCTGAAGCCCGGCCTGGTGGTGTGCGATAATGGGCGGAATCTCGTCGCAGCTCTGGGACTAGCCGGTTTGACGCACATCCCTTGCCTGGCGCATGTGCTGAATTTGGTGGTGCAGAAGTTCATTCACAACTACCCCGACATGTCAGAGCTTCTGCATAAAGTGCGGGCCGTCTGTATGCGCTTCCGGCATTCACATCCTGCCGCTGCTCGCCTGTCTGCGCTACAGCGTAACTTCGCCCTTCCCGCTCACAGCCTCATATGCGACTTGCCCACCAGGTGGAACTCCACCTTGCACATGCTGGAGAGACTGTGCGAGCAGCAGCAGGACATAGTGGAGTTTCAGCTGCAGCACGCACGCGTCAGTCGCACTGCGGAACAGCCCCACTTCACCACCAATGATTGGGCCTCCATGCGAGACATGTGTGCCCTGTTGCGCTGTTTTGAGTACTCCACCAACATGGCCATTATCAGCGTTACAATACCAGAAACATTGAGAAAATGCGTTACATTGAGAAAATGCTTAGGGCGATGATGGAAGAGGAGGTGGCCCAGGAGGAGGAGGAGGATGAGTGGTCATTTTTAGCACTTTCAGGCCAGTCTGTTAAAAGTGGCTCAGAGGGAGGTTTTTGCAACAGCAGAGGCCAGGTACAAATGTGGCCAGCCAGGGCCCACTACTGGAGGATGAGGAGGAGGTAAAGGAGGATGAGGATGAAGCAGGTTCACAGCGGGGTGGCACCCGACACAGCTCAGGCCCATCACTGGTGCGTGGATGGGGGATACAGAGGACGATGACGATACGCCTTACCTCTGGGGAGCCTGGCACACATGAGCGACTACATGCTGCAGTGCCTGCGCAATGACAGCAGAGTTGCCCACATTTTAACGTGTGCGGACTACTGGGTTGCCACCCTGCTGGATCCCCGGTACAAAGACAATGTGCCCACCTTACTTCCTGCACTGGAGCGTGATAGGAAGATGCGCGAGTACAAACGCACGCTGGTAAACGCGCTCCTGAGAGCATTCCAAAATGTCACAGGGGAACAGGTGGAAGCCCAAGGCGAAGGCAGAGGAGGAGCAAGAGGTCGCCAACGCAGCTGTGTCACGGCCAGCTCCTCTGAGGGCAGGGTTAGCATGGCAGAAATGTGGAAAAGTTTTGTCTCCACACCACAGCTAACTGCACCACCACCTGATACGGAACGTGTTAGCAGGAGGCAGCATTTCACTAACATGGTTGAACAGTACGTCTGCACAGCCCTCCACGTACTGACTGATGGTTCGGCCCCATTCAACTTCTGGGTCTCCAAATTGTCCACGTGGCCAGAGTTAGCATTTTATGCCTTGGAGGTGCTGGCCTGCCCGGTGGCCAGCGTTTTGTCTGAACATGTATTCAGCACGGCAGGGGGCGTCATTACTGACAAACGCAGCCGCCTGTCCACAGCCAACGTGGACAAGCTGACGTTCATAAAAATGAACCAGGCATGGATCCCACAGGACCTGTCCCTCCCTTGTGCAGAATAGACATTTATAACTGCCTCCCCTCAACCATGTATTCTTGTACTCCGGGGCACTTCTTTATTGAATCCTCATTTTTTAACTTTACCATGATCTTGCTGTGCAACCCAAAGTTGAATGAACCTCTCCTCAATCTGGTCGCGGGGCCTAAATAACTGAAAGTGGCCTGTTACAATGGTGGGTGACATAAAGCCTGAACCTCTGCCATGCGACCTCTCTCCTCTGTCTGTGTGCCGTGGGCTAAATATCTGGAAGTGGCCTTCACCAGTGGTGGGTGATATGATGCCTTATTCCTTGCTGTGGGACCTCTCTCCTCTGTCTGGGTGCTGGGGCCCAAATAACTGAAAGTGGCCTTCTCCAGTGGTGGGTGATATGAAGCCTGATTTTATGCTTTGGGACCTCTCTCCTCTGTCTGGGTGCTGGGGCCGAAATAACAGAAAGTGACCTTCTCCATTGGTGGGTGACTTGAAGCCTGATTCTCTGTTATGGGACCTCTCTCTAATTGATATTGGTTAATTTTTATTTATTTTATTTTAATTAATTTCCCTATCCACATTTGTTTGCAGGGCATTTACCTACATTTTGCTGCCTTTTGCAACCCTCTAGCCTTTTCCTGGACTATTTTACAGCCTTTTTAGTGCCCAAAAGTTCGGGTCTTCATTGACTTCAATGGGGTTCGGGTTCGGGATGAAGTTCGGGTCGAGTTCGGATCCCGAACCCGAACATTTTCGGGAAGTTCGGCCGAACTTCTCGAACCTGGACATCCAGTTGTTCGCTTAACTCTATTCCTGGAATATAGCCAAACAGTGTTAATGAGATCTCGTTCAGAGACGCTGTGTTATTCTCAGAGATAAGCACCTGTAAAACACAAAACCCATATATTTGTTATCTACATGGTAGATTTATGACATCAAAACTGTCATGATAGTTTCGGGAAATCTAGGTTTTAATTGGTTCAGGTGTCAGGATGTATCTCCTCTCTGTTTTAAGTTGCAGTGGTCAAATGTATATAACACAAAATTATGTCAGACTTATACAAATTAACTCTTTATAGGATGGTGCTAATAGATTACACAACAGTGCCACCTAGGTACAGGCAGGTATCATTACGCCATTCGCCACAAAAGCATTTTGGGTGATATATGATCTCATAGGTTATTACCATAATTGCACACCCTCCGACACAATTGGAAGACTGTTATCAAGAAGGGTATGTTCTTCTGATAAGTTTGTGAATATTAATCACATACGGGATGGTAGAGGGATTCCCATCAAAAGAAAAAACTACCAAGAACAAGAGGCTCAACAGACATGTGGCCAGGGAAGCGAAGCTTTGGATTTTATCCTGGATTACTGGAAATCCTTTGAGAGCTGGATTCCCTTTGAATCTGAATCATCTACATTCTCGGTAACATATACTACATTTTCGTGTTGGAATACTTTATTCCCTAGTCTTGTATCAAGCCGTTAGTTTGTAGGTATTACATATCATACTACTATATACCAAAATTGATTATATGTGACAGAGTAAAGGGTTAACATCTTTAATTTTCTGAGTTAAATTTATCTGCACAATAAATTGATTGGAGCATATATTCTAAATAGTAAGCCAAGTATTTGTATTGTATTTTTGCTGATTGAACTACAGATAGGTGATACGCTGGTCTTAATGTTGATTGTGGTGTGTCAGCACCATCTTGTGACACTTGTATTGGTTTTATATTATTACTTTGTATTTAGCATTTTGGTATTACGTCTTACATTTGTTTTAATATTTGTCTTTGCATTATTATTCATTGTATTTAGCACTTTTGTATAATAAATACCTTTATATATTTTTGCATAGACAATGGTACCTTGTTCTTTACTAATTGCACACAATAATTAAGATTTTATTACATGACACGGAGGCTCCTATTGCATTCTCTTTCTTTACTGAAATCTATAGCAGCACAGAGGAAAAACCTTTACCACACAGGGTAACCATGGCAAAAAGCCCTCCCTAACCCAGTATAAGAGTCCTGGAATCCAACAGCTCGTCCTCTTTCTTTGCTGCTCCACATCAAGATAAGTACTCACTTTTCTATGCTGTTTAGCTATTCACTGTATTTTGGTATAATTGCATAGATTTCGCTGGGGTTTCTCCCCTCAGCTTAGCCTTTGGTCCTCTGGACCTCTTATTATTCCGTTTGTTTGCATTTTATTCTCAGGTTTTTGTTTCCCTAGTTCCCCTGTACCTTGGGAGTCTTCCCTCGGTTAGTTCTTCCCCCTCCCGTCCGGTATTTCGCGCTTTACTTCCATCTTGTCACCTACCTCCTTTTTTCTCTAGCGCTAGTCCGCTTGGCCACTCCTACTTGCCATCTTGTTCCGCCCTCGTCCTCTCATTGCGCTCCTTCCCGCTTCTTTATTCGCGTCGGAGCGGGAAGTCTCATCCTTCCAGCGACTGACCGGAAGTCTCACGAATTCCCGCGAGACTTCGGCCGCCATCTTAGCCCTGCAGTTTGCGCTCCTCTGTGTCGCTACCGCACCGGATCGCAAGTATCTGCAGGTTTTTCTGTGCACTCGGTTGTCTCCTTCTTCCTATTTGCAGATTACCACCTGGTTATTTTCTATCATGGCAGAGGGCAATAACCCCATTAACCCTGCCTTACCTGAGCTTCCTGAGGATGTTGAGGATCTCCCTCTTGGCCATAATTTACCCTCCAGCCATGAGGCATTACATACCTCTGCTATTCAGGGCTCGATAGCGGCCGCTATCCAAGCCACCTTGGGTTCTGTATCCAGCGCCATTACTAGCTCCATTTCTGAAGCTCTTAAGGGCCATGCATCCACCAAACGCCACCACCGCCTGCCCGCCAGCACAGTCACCCTGTGCCTGAACCTACTGCCTCCAGAAACCCTGTGACAGGTGTGCAAAATTCCACCACTAAGAGCGTGCATACATCGTGCAAATAAACCTATGCCCGCCAGGCAGAAACGGTGAGGCCTTGGAAGTGCGCTAGAGCGCAGCCTGAATCCGATTCTGACTCGGAAGTAATTACGGATGAGGAGGCACATTTGCCAAATATATCTATAGGAAGAGGAGCTTGATTACGCGGAGGAGATCCTCCTGGCCCTTCTACCACTTTGGTGGAGCCTATGGTCGCCCCTTCTGACCCACCTCCTACACCTACTTCCGGAGTTCTTGACCCGTCCGTAGAGTCTCTGTTTAACCTAGACACTTTACACCATCCGCGGTCCGCCGAATGGTTGCCATCCTACCATGTGGCGAGATCTTTAGAATGTCGGGTTCGCCAACCCCTGTCCAAGGAGGCTAGAAATAAGCTAAGGGCAGAGTGTCCTAGGCCCATAATTCCTAGCAAGGTGGGCGAGAACCCTTCGGTAGACCCGAAGATGACCCAATTCCTGGCTAAGTCCGGATGGAACCCACGTAGGGGTTTAGAATCGGCCTTGAAGGCCTGTCAAGACAAATTGCTTGACATTTTAGGTCCTCTGACCAAAATATTTGAACTGGCAGAATCTGCCAGGGCCCAGAATATGCTTGTTGACCCTAAAGAGCTTAGCGGTTGGGTCCAGAGAGCGGTGTGTATCGCCAGTAATGTCAATACTTCTCTTTTTATTAAGAGGCGTAAGGCTATCCTCTTTAAAATAGAGCCTAAGCTTTCTAATTTGGCCCTCACGGAGGCCGGTAAGGGACGCACAGGGTCTCCTGTTCGGGGACTCCTTCATTAAAGACCTCGGTCGATTTGTTGGAGCCTTCACTGCCCTTGATAAGGCCCAGTCGTCAATGAGACGGGTCTTTCAGGGCGGGTCTCTTCTAGGGCCGGCAGTTCCAGGGCCCGCCTGTGCGGCCGTGCATCATTTCAGACCCGCGGCGCTGCAGGCTGAGGCTCCTACTCATACCGTGCCTACCGGGATGCAAGACAACCTCCAGCATTCTTCCCGTCCCGTGGTCCTTCATGGAGATCCAGAGGCCCCAGAGGCTCTTCCTACAGTCGACCCCTCGGTAAGTCGCCCTCTGTGTTCTTCAACCGTTTGGGTAGAAGGCAGACTCCATCGTTTTTCCCATGTCTGGTCGACTGTTACCGCAGACCCTTGGGTCTTGTCCACAATTCAGGGGTTCCATATAGAATTGGTATGTCCATCTGTACAGATTCCCGCCCCCACCCTGTTTGCCTACCGCTGCAAAAGCAACGCCTTCTACACATAGAACTGCTCTCGGAAGGGCGCAATAGAACGGGCTCCATCCCACTCCACCGGAATCATCAGCAGCATGTTCCTGGTAGCCAAAAAGGCGGCCAAATGCGCCCGGTGATCAATCTACGTCCCCTGAATTTCTACGTCCGTTATCGCCACTTTAAAATGGAGGGCATTCACCTCCTTCGGGACATGCTCCTCCAGAACGATTGGATGGCCAAACTCGATTTGAAGGACGCTTACCTGATGGTCCTGGTAGCAGATTCTTCCAGGGACCTTCTGCGGTTCCATTGGGGCAGAGAAACTTGGAGGTTTGCCTGCCTTCCATTCGGCCGGTCATCGGCCCCTTGGTGCTTCACCAAGCTGATGCGGCCGGTTGTGGCTTTCCTCCGCAGTCGCGGGATTCGTCTTATTATCTATCTGGACGACATCCTTCTCATGGCCCAGGATCGCAACCTCCTCCTGGAGGACCTGTCGACTTCGATAGATCTGCTGTCCCGGTTAGGGTTTCTCATTAGTGTTGAGCGAACAGTTCGAGCAACATTTTCAAAAAGTTCGGGTTCGGGTCCGTTGTAAGGCGATTTCTTCCCGCTTTCTGAAGGGCTGCACAGCATACCAATCAGCTAGCGTTTTACTTCTTGCCCTAAGAGCCCATCACAGCCATGCCTACTAATGGCATGGCTGTGATTAGCCAAGTGCAGCATGTGACCCAGCCTCTATTTAAGCTGGAGTCACGTAGCGCCGCACGTCACACTGCTCTGATTAGTGTAGGGAGAGGACGCAGCTTCTGTCAGGGCGAGATTAGGCAGGGTAAAGTCAGCAACAGCACCTAATGAATGGATCGATCTACAGCTGTGAATGATTGAACTTCTGCTAGTTAGTTGCTCACTGGTTTTTAGCCTGCACAGAGCGTTTTTCTGTCACTTATTTTCTGGGTTGATCGGCGGCCATTTTGTGACTTGTGGTGCACCAGAAGAAGCTGCCACCAAGTCCATCAATCCATCAATACTAGTTTTTTTTTTTGCTATATCCTACATCAGGGGCTTGGCTGTGCTAATTGTCACCCCTAGAAACTCAGGATAGCAATTTCTATATTTTATTAAGGGGTTAAATACAATTGCCCAAATACCAATCCCTAAATCTGGTGTTCCAGCTTTGGCTAGACAAGTATAATACTGTCTGCTGTCTGGCAAAGGATAGATTATTTTCTGTGGTGAAATTCAATTGCCAAAATAGCAATACCATAAATCAGTGGTTTCAGCTGTGGCTGGCAAAATAGAATAGTGTCCGCCAAAACATATATTTTGTTCTGGGGTGAATTTAATCTGCCAAAATAGCAATACCCTGAATCTGGTGTCCCAGCTGTTGCAGGCCAGATTTCATAGTGTCTGCCAAAACATATATTTTGTTCTGGGGTGAAATTAATCTGCCAAAATAGCAATACCCTGAATCTGGTGTCCCAGCTGTTGCAGGCCAGATTTCATAGTGTCCGCCAAAACATATATTTAGTTCTGGGGTGAAATTAATCTGCCAATATAGCAATACCCTGAATCTGGTGTCCCAGCTGTTGCAGGCCAGATTTCATAGTGTCCGCCAAAACATATATTTTGTTCTGGGGTGAAATTAATCTGCCAAAATAGCAATACCCTGAATCTGGTGTCCCAGCTGTTGCAGGCCAGATTTCATAGTGTCTGCCAAAACATATATTTTGTTCTGGGGTGAAATTAATCTGCCAAAATAGCAATACCCTGAATCTGGTGTCAAGCTGTTGCAGGCCAGATTTCATAGTGTCCGCCAAAACATATATTTTGTTCTGGGGTGAAATTCAATTGCCAAAATAGCAATACCATAAATCAGTGGTTTCAGCTGTGGCTGGCAAAATAGAATAGTGTCCGCCAAAACATATATTTTGTTCTGGGGTGAAATTAATTTGCCAATATAGCAATACCCTGAATCTGGTGTCCCAGCTGTTGCAGGCCAGATTTCATAGTGTCCGCCAAAACATATATTTTGTTCTGGGGTGAAATTAATTTGCCAAAATAGCAATACCCTGAATCTGGTGTCCCAGCTGTTGCAGGCCAATTGTAAATCTGTCCATAAAAGGATACCTTTCATCCAGGGCCTAAATACTAGCCCTAAAAGAGATATTCCCCTAAATCAGTGGTTACTGCTGTGCCTGGATTAGTGTAATATGCTACATAAACAAATAGGCAGATAGTGGTAGGTGCCTGTAAAAAAGGCCTGAATTTGAAATCAATACATTGGGCCAAATATTTTTTCCTTATTGTGGTGCTTGGTGAACGGTTACAATGAGGAAAACATCTAGTAAGGGACGCGGACGCGGTCGTGTTAGTGTACCCTCTGGTGCTGGGAGAGGACGTGGCCATTCTGCCACAGCCACACGTCCTAGTGAACCAACTACCTCAGGTTCCAGTACCCGCCAGAATTTACAGCGATATTTGGTGGGGCCCAATGCCGTTCTAAGGATGGTAAGGCCTGAGCAGGTACAGGAGCTAGTCAATTGGTTGGCCGACAGTGGATCCAGCACGTTCACAACATTATCTCCCAACCAGTCTTCTGCAGAAAGCGCACAGGTGGCGACTGAAAACCAAGCCCATCAGTCTGTCACATCACCCCCATGCATATCAGGGAAACTGTCTGAGCCTCAAGTTATGCAGCAGTCTCTTATGCTGTTTGAAGACTCTGCTGGCAGGGTTTCCCAAGGGAATCCACCTAGCCCTTCCCCAGTGGTGGAAGACATACAATGCACTGATGCACAACCACTGATGTTTGACGTGCCACTGACTTTCATAGTTCAGAGGAAGAGGCAGTGGTGAGACCGAGCCAACAGCGTAGCAAAAGAGGGAGCAGGGGGCAAAAGCAGACCAGCCGCCGCCAAGAGAGTTCGCCTGCTACTGGCCACCGCCACCAGGGACCGAGCACCCCAAAGGCAGCTTCATGGAGTTCCCTGGCATGGCACTTCTTTAAACAATGTGCTGACGACAAGACCCAAGTGGTTTGCACGCTGTGCCATCAGATCCTGTAGCGAGGCATTAACGTTCTGAACCTTAGCACAACCTGCATGACCAGGCATCTACATGCAAAGCATGAACTGCAGTGGAGTAAACACCTTAAAAGCAATGAACTCACTCTGGCTCCCCTGCTCCCTCTTCTGCTGCTGCCTCGGCCTCTTCCTCCGCCTCGGGAGGGATGTTGGCACCTGCCGCCCACCAAACAGAGGATGTGCCACCGACAACACCACCTGCGTCACCAAGCATCTCCACCATGTCACACGGCAGCGTTCAGCTCTCCATCTCACAAACCTTGGAGAGAAAGCGTAAATTCCCACCTAGCCACCCTCGAGCCCGGGCCTGAATGCCAGCATTTCTAAACTACTGGCCTTTGAAATGCTGTCATTCAGGCTGGTGGATACAGAACTCATATGTTTGGGGGACAGGCTCCACACCGCGCAGGAGTTGTGGCGGGGTATTGAACAACAGACCGACCAGTGGTTGCTGCCGGTGGGCCTCAAGCCCGGCCTGGTGGTGTGCGATAATGGGTGAAATCTCGTCGCAGCTCTGGGACTAGCCGGTTTGACGCACATCCCCTGCCTGGCGCATGTGCTGAATTTGGTGGTGCAGAAGTTCATTCACAACTACCCCGACATGTCAAGAGCTGCTGCATAAAGTGCGGGCCGTCTGTGCGCGCTTCCGGCATTCACATCCTGCCGCTGCTCGCCTGTCTGCGCTACAGCGGAACTTTGGCCTTCCCGCTCACCGCCTCATATGCGACGTGCCCACCAGGTGGAACTCCACCTTGCACATGCTGGAGAGACTGTGCGAGCAGAAGCAGGCCATAGTGGAGTTTCAGCTGCAGCACGCACGTGTCAGTCGCACTGCGGAACAGCACCACTTCACCACCAATGATTGGGCCTCCATGCGAGACCTGTGTGCCCTGTTGCGCTGTTTCGAGTACTCCACCAACATGGCCAGTGGCGATGACACCGTTATCAGCGTTACAATACCACTTCTATGTCTCCTTGAGAAAACGCTTAGGGCGATGATGGAAGAGGAGGTGGCCCAGGAGGAGGAGGAGGAGGAGGATGAGGGGTCATTTTTAGCACTTTCAGGCCAGTCTGTTAGAAGTGGCTCAGAGGGAGGTTTTTACAACCGCAGAGGCCAGGTACAAATGTGGCCAGCCAGGGCCCACTACTGGAGGACGAGAAGGATGAGGAGGAGGTGGAAGAGGATGAGGATGAAGCAGGTTCACAGCTCAGGTCCATCACTGGTGCATGGCTGGGGGTTACGGAGGACGATGACGATACGCCTGCCACAGAGGACAGCTTGTCCTTACCTCTGGGGAGCCTGGCACACATGAGCGCCTACATGCTGCAGTGCCTGCGCAACGACAGCAGAGTTGCCCACATTTTAACGTGTGCGGACTACTGGGTTGCCACCCTGCTGGATCCCCGGTACAAAGACAATGTGCCCACCTTACTTCCTGCACTTGAGCGTGATAGGAAGATGCGCGAGTACAAGCGCACGCTGGTAGAGGCGCTCCTGAGAGCATTCCCAAATGTCACAGGGGAACAGGTGGAAGCTCAAGGCGAAGGCAGAGGAGGAGCAAGAGGTCGCCAACGCAGCTGTGTCACGACCAGCTCCTCTGAGGGCAGGGTTAGCATGGCAGAAATGTGGAAAAGTTTTGTCTCCACGCCACAGCTAACTGCCCCACCACCTGATACGGAACGTGTTAGCAGGAGGCAGCATTTCACTAACATGGTTGAACAGTACGTCTGCACAGCCCTCCACGTACTGACTGATGGTTTCGACCCCATTCAACTTCTGGGTCTCCAAATTGTCCACGTGGCCAGAGTTAGCATTTTATGCCTTGGAGGTGCTGGCCTGCCCGGCGGCCAGCGTTTTGTCTGAACGTGTATTCAGCACGGCAGGGGCGCCATTACTGACAAACGCAGCCGCCTGTCCACAGCCAACGTGGACAAGCTGACGTTCATAAAAATGAACCAGGCATGGATCCCACAGGACCTGTGCCTCCCTTGTGCAGAATAGACATTTATAACTGCCTCCCCTCAACCATGTATTCTTGTACTCCAGGGCACTTCTTTATTGAATCCTCATTTTTTAACTTTACCATAATCTTGCGGTGCAACCCAAAATTGAATGAACCTCTCCTCTGTCTGGGGAGTGGGGCCGAAATAACTGAGAGTGGCCTTCTCCGGTGGTGGTTGGTATGACGCATAATTCCTTGCTATGGGACCTCTCTCCTCTTTCTGGATGCTGGGCCGAAATAACTGAGAGTGGCCTTCTCCGTTGGTGGGTGAAATGACGCATGATTCCTTGCTGTGGGACCTCTCTCCTCTGTCTGGGTGCTGGCCGAAATAACTGAGAGTGGCCTTCTCCGGTGGTGGTTAATATGACGCATGATTCCTTGCTGTGGGACCTCTCTGCTCTGTCTGGGTGCTGGGCCGAAATAACTGAGAGTGGCTTTCTCCGGTGGTGGTTGATATGACGCATGATTCCGTGCTGTGGGACCTCTCTCCTCTGTCTGGGTGCTGGGCCTAAATAACTGAAAGTGGCCTTCTCCAGTGGTGGTTGATATGACGCATGATTCCTTGCTGTGGGACCTCTCTGCTCTGTCTGGGTGCTGGGCCGAAATAACTGAGAGTGGCCTTCTCCGGTGGTGGTTAATATGACACATGATTCCTTGCTGTGGGACCTCTCTCCTCTGTCTGGGTGCTGGGCCTAAATAACTGAAAGTGGCCTTTTCCAGTGGTGGTTGATATGACGCATGATTCCTTGCTGTGGGACCTTTCTCCTCTATCTGGGTGCTGGGGCCGAAATTACTGAAAGTGGCCTTCTCCAGTGGTGGGTGATATGACGCATGATTCCTTGCTGTGGAACCTGTATCCTCGGTCTGGGTGCTGGGCCGAAATAACTGAAAGTGGCCATCTCCAGTGGTGGGTGATATGACGCATGATTCCATGCTGTGGGACCTCTCTGCTCTGTCTGGGTGCTGGGCCGAAATAACTGAGAGTGGCTTTCTCCGGTGGTGGTTCATATGACGCATGATTCCTTGCTGTGGGACCTCTCTCCTCTGTCTGGGTGCTGGGCCTAAATAACTGAAAGTGGCCTTCTCCAGTGGTGGTTCATATGACGCATGATTCCTTGCTGTGGGACCTCTCTCCTCGGTCTGGGTGCTGGCCGAAATAACTGAGAGTGGCCTTCTCCGGTGGTGGTTGATATGACGCATGATTCCTTGCTGTGGGACCTCTCTCCTCTGTCTGGGTGCTGGGCCGAAATAACTGAGAGTGGCCTTCTCCGGTGGTGGTTGATATGACGCATGATTCCTTGCTGTGGGACCTCTCTCCTCTATCTGGGTGCTGGGCGAAATAACTGAAAGTGGCCTTCTCCAGTGGTGGGTGATATGACGCATGATTCCTTGCTGTGGGACCTCTCTCCTCTGTCTGGGTGCTGGGCCTAAATAACTGAAAGTGGCCTTCTCCAGTGGTGGGTGATATGACGCATGATTCCTTGCTGTGGGACCTCTCTCCTCGGTCTGGGTGCTGGCCGAAATAACTGAGAGTGGCCTTCTCCGGTGGTTGTTGATATGACGTATGATTCCTTGCTGTGGGACCTCTCTCCTCTGTCTGGGTGCTGGGCCGAAATAACTGAGAGTGGCCTTCTCCGGTGGTGGTTGATATGACGCATGATTCCTTGCTGTGGGACCTCTCTCCTCTGTCTGGGTGCTGGGCTGAAATAACTGAGAGCGGCCTTCTCCGGTGGTGGGTGATATGACGCATGATTCCTTGCTGTGGGACCTCTCTCCTCGGTCTGGGTGCTGGTCGAAATAACTGAAAGTGGCCTTCTCCAGTGGTGGGTGATATGACACATGATTCCTTGCTGTGGGACCTGTATGCTCGGTCTGGGTGCTGGGGCCTAAATAACTGAAAGTGGCCTTCTCCAGTGGTGGGTGATATGACGCATGATTCCTTGCTGTGGGACCTCTCTCCTCTATCTGGGTGCTGGGGCCAGAAATAACTGAAAGTGGCCTTCTCCAGTGGTGGGTGATATGACGCATGATTCCTTGCTGTGGGACCTCTCTCCTCGTTCTGGGTGCTGGGCCTAAATAACTGAAAGTGGCCTTCTCCAGTGGTGGTTGATATGACGCATGATTCCTTGCTGTGGGACCTCTCTCTCTGTCTGGGTGCTGGGTCGAAATAACTGAGAGTGGCCTTCTCCGGTGGTGGTTGATATGACGCATGATTCCTTGCTGTGGGACCTCTCTTCTCTGTCTGGGTGCTGGGCCGAAATAACTGAGAGTGGCCTTCTCCGGTGGTGGTTGATATGACGCATGATTCCTTGCTGTGGGACCTCTCTCCTCTGACTGGGTGCTGGGGCCTAAATAACTGAAAATGGCCTTCTCCAGTGGTGGGTGATATGACGCATGATTCCTTGCTGTGGGACCTCTCTCCTGTATCTGGGTGCAGGGGCCGAAATAACTGAAAGTGGCCTTCTCCAGTGGTGGGTGATATGACGCAGGATTCCTTGTTGTGGAACCTGTATCCTCGGTCTGGGTGCTGGGCCGAAATAACTGAAAGTGGCCTTCTCCATTGGTGGGTGATATGACGCATGATTCCTTGCTGTGGGACCTCTCTCCTCTGTCTGGGTGCTGGGCCGAAATAACTGAGAGTGGCCTTCTCCAGTGGTGGGTTATATGACGCATGATTCCTTGCTGTGGGACCTCTCTCTTCTATGTGGGTGCTGGGTCCGAAATAACTGAAAGTGGCCTTCTCCAGTGGTGGGTGATATGACGCATGATTCCTTGCTGTGGGACCTCTCTCTCTCTCTGGGTTCTGGGGCCGAAATAACTGAAAGTGGCCTTCTCCAGTGGTGGGTGATGTGACGCATGATTCCTTGCTGTGGAACCTGTATCGTCGGTCTGGGTGCTGGGCAGAAATAACTGAAAGTGGCCTTCTCCAGTGGTGGGTGATATGACGCATGATTCCTTGGTGTGGGACCTCTCCTCTGTCTGGGTGCTGGGCTAAAATAACTGAGAGTGGCCTTCTCCGGTGGTGGGTGATATGACGCATGATTTCTTGCTGTGGGACCTGTATCCTCGGTCTGGGTGCTGGGCCGAAATAACTGAAAGTGGCCTTCTCCGGTGGTGGTTGATATGACGCATGATTCCTTGCTGTGGGACCTCTCTCCTCTGTCTGGGTGCTGGGCCGAAATAACTGAGAGTGGCCTTCTCCGGTGGTGGTTGATATGACGCATGATTCCTTGCTGTGGGACCTCTCTCCTCTGTCTGGGTGCTGGGGCCGAAATAACTGAAAGTGGCCTTCTCCAGTGTTGAGTGATATGACGCATGATTCCTTGCAGTGGGACCTGTCTCCAATTGATATTGGTTAAATTTAATTTTTTTTATTTTATTTTAATTCATTTCCCTATCCACATTTTTTTGCAGGGGATTTACCTACAATTTGCTGCCTTTGGCAGCCCTCTAGCCCGTTCCTGGACTATTTTACAGCCTTTTTAGTGCCTAAAAGTTCGGGTCCCCATTGACTTCAATGGGGTTCGGGTTCGGGATAAAGTTCGTGTCGAGTTCGGATCCCGGTGTTCGCTCATCTCTATTTCTCATCAATCTAGAGAAATCTTGCCTAGTCCCGTCCCACTCCATGGAGTTCCTGGGCTTTCGGATCGACTCTACCACAGAGTCCCTCAGTCTCCCTTCCACCAAAGTTCGCTCCATTTGCAAAGAGCTTCGCCGGACATTATCTCTCCCACAAGTCTCCCTACGTCAGCTTGCCTGCGTTATAGGACTACTATCTTCCTCCATTCAGACGGTCTTCCCGGCTCCGTTGCACTATCAAGCACTTCAACGGCTCAAGATTGCCCACCTTCATGCTGGTGCTACATACGAGGACCTGATTTCCCTAGACAGGGAGACCAGGGACGAATTACAGTGGTGGATCCACAACCTGGAGGCCTGGATGGCAAAGCGATCTTCGGCTCGCAACCCGACCTCGCGATGGAATCGGACGCCAGCCTCTCGGGCTGGGGTGCCTACTGCAACGGCGTTTCCACCGGGGGCTGTTGGTCCCCTACAGAAGCGAACCTACACATCAACTCCCTGGAACTACTGGCCGGCTCCTTTGCTATTTGCAGCTTCACGAATGGTATGGCCAGCGCTTTTGTCAGACTGCGGATGGACAACATCTCGGCTGTACGTTATGTCAACACCATGGGAGGAACACGTTCTTCGGCCCTATCCCATCTAGCGAGGGACTTCTGGGAATTTTGCCTAGACAGAGACATCAGTGTTGTGGCGGAGTATTTGCCAGGTTTACATAATACTCTCGCGGATTGGTCCTCTCGTTTTCTGGTGGATGCCAGCGATTGGAAATTAGACGCAATGATGCTTTCCTCCATCTCTTCTCGATGGGGTCCTATGTGCATCCACCTTTTCGCTTCTCGCCTGAATTCCCAGCTTCCCAGATTCTACAGCTGGAGGCCGGATCCGGACGCGGAAGCAGTGGACAGCGTTTCTCCAGGATTGGACCAATCTTCTGTCATATGCGTTCCCTCCATTCATGATGGTTCCACGAGTCCTAGCTCAACTACGTCTTCAGAGAGCCGAGATGGTCCTGCTGGTTCCCTTCTGGACAGCTCAATCGTGGTTTCCTCAACTGCTGGAGTGTCTGATTCAACCTCCCTTGCTTCTGCCGTCATTCCCGAACCTTCTACTCGATCCGTCAGGTCGCCAACATCCGCTCGTGCTGGACGGTTCTCTTCGCCTGCTCGCGTGCAGAGTTTCAGGGGATCCTGGGACGTCTCGGGCATTCCGGAGGCAACTAGACGTCTTCTGGAGAACGCATAGGCCCCCGGGACCAGAAGATCCTACCGTGCTGACTGGAGATCTTGGACTGACTGGTGCCTGGCGAGGGACTTGGATCCCGTTTCAGCACCTGTAACGGAGATCCTACAGTTTCTCACGTCTCTCTTTGAGTCCGGTAAGGCATACCGTATGATTAACTTGTTCCGTTCTGCCATATCTGCCTATCATTCGAGTTTTGATGGTCATCCAGCAGGACAACATCCGTTGGTTTGTCGTCTTCTCAGAGGTTCCCGTCTTTCTCGTCCCCCTCGTCCACGTTTTTCTGGTACTTGGGATGTCTCCTTGGTTCTCTCCTTTTACTTCCTGGCCCTCCAATGACCAGCTGTCTTTGCGACAATTATCTGCCAAATTGGTTACCTTACTTTGTCCCATTTCATTTAAGCGAGTGTCCGATGTCAGGGCCTTGGATTATGATGCTAGATCTTTTACACCTGATGGTGTCGTTTTTAACATTTCTCGGCGTACCAAAACCAACATAAGATTGGTTTCTTACCCTTGTTTTCCCAAGGTTCCTGCCCTTTGTCCTGTCGGGTGCCTCCAGGTGTATGAGACCCGCACGTCTTCTCATCGTTCTCCGACGTCTCCGGAACTATTTCTTTCCTATCGTCGGTCCTTTGCCCCGGTTACTTGTGTCACTTTGGCCAGATGGGTTAAGTGGGTTATGTCCTTGGCTGGAGTGGATACTTCTGTATTTACGGCTCACTTCACGAGAGGTGCTGCCTCTACGTCTATGGCGGTGGCTGGTACCCGCTTAGAGGATATTCTTCGGTTGGCAAACTGGTCTCGAGTTTCCACATTTCGGGAGTTTTATTTCCGACCATCTCCTCATGCATTTTCATCTGTGATCCAACAGCTTTAAACTTGCAATAGGAGCCTCCGTGTCATGTAATAAAATTGTATGATTTTCCTAGCTTGTGACGTAAAGTCATGATTTTATTAAGGACACGGGGCAAGTATTGACCCTCCCCTATTTAGTTTTCCCTTCCCCTTGTTTTTTCTTCTTTAGTGTTTTAGATTTGGTGTTCTGTTCTATACGTGCTGTTATTATCTCCATATTTATTAATATTTATTAATACTCACCATATTTGACCTTATCCTATATTGTCCTGGTCATATTATACACTGAACCGTTCGTTCTCATCTACAGTACATTGGATTTACATTAGTTATGTTTCTCTTTATCTGCTCTTTTCATAGGATGAAAACCCCAGGTGTTCTTGAAGCTTGAGATCAAGTTTTGTTCTATTGCCTTTTCTCTACAGTCATCCCTGTTGGATGTGTTCGGATTAAATTCTTGGCGGTTGGAGTTGGTCCGGTTTGGTTCGCGGCTGTTTATGGAGGTGTCTTCATCAAAGAAAGAGGAGGAGCTGTTGGATTCCAGGACTCTTATACTGGGTTAGGGAGGGCTTGTTGTCATGGTTACCCTGTGTGGTAAAGGTTTTTCTCTGTGCTGCTATAGATTTCAGTAAAGAAAGAGAATGCAATACTCGCCTCCGTGTCCTTAATAAAATCATGACTTTACGTCACAAGCTAGGAAAATCATACAATTCTTGATAAACAAACTCAGAGGTATTAATTTATGTCCACCTCTCCTCAGCACTTTTGATATTTTTCTTTGATCTCATTGTTTTTTTTATATAAAGCCCTTTTGCTTTATAAATCTTTCGACAATCTGCTTACTCAGCTCTCCTGTGCGTCTGTCAAGGTGCACGCTCTGATGGACAATATGCCACTAAATTCCATACCTTATCCTTTAAACTGTCCTGGAATGAGAATGCTCTCATTCCTACCTTTTGGGAAGGCCTTAATGGCAAAATCAAGGATGAACTTGCAGGAAAAGAGCTTCCATCTGCTTTGGAAGCCTTAGTGACTGTGGCTACTAGAATCAACATCCGGCTGTCTGAAAGATCCCATGAATCCCTCAGAGAGCCTTCTGCCAGAACACTTAAGCCCTACGTGGATCCATCTTCGGTGTCTACTGTTCCTAAACCCATGCAGGTGAATCACATTAGTGTCACGGATGAAGTACAGGAGGGAACACCACACCGACAACAGGGGGAAGGAAAAGCCACTAGGCCTCAATGCTAGGTAGAGGGTCACCTCTTATTGAACCCTATTCCTTGCCCTGACTCCTATTCATATGAAACAATAGCTGATCTCAGGGAGACCAGCTACAGAAAACACAGTGGAGCCTCATTTAAGAGTCTCAACACAGCAATCCAAAGTCCAATGCTCTCTGGGAAACAGTAATATTCAAAATAACTTTGGAGCCCCAGTATTGGGTCTACAACACAGTGAAAACCAGATATCCCTCAAAGGAAGAAAAACCGAGCAAGGGTGTCCCCATTACAGAGATCACCAAATCCACCATATTAGTGGCCCTATGTCAAGAGTGGGAGCTTAACATAGGGGCCACTTAATATGGTGATTTGGTGATCTCTGTAATGGAGACACTGAACTTTGTTAAATTCTGAGGTGCCAGGATATTCTCTATATTGGATCTGCATGGAGCCTACAATTTAATCCGTATCCGTGTAGACAATGAGTGGAAAATGGCCTTCAGTACCTCTAACGGACATTATGAGTACCTAGTAATGCCGTTTGGTCTTTGCAACACACCTCACGTTTTTAGGAATTTGTAAATTACATTTTCAGAGACTTACTATATACATTAGTGGTCGTATACCTGGATAACAGTGTTCAAGAAGCCTTTAATTGTGGCATATTGGAGAGGAAAAGTGCAAGAGAAGTGTAGTGAGATCATAGGGAGAGTTTTTACACACTGTAGGGAGAGCATATGAGGACTGCAGGGACAGTGCAGGCTCTCTAATCTGAAGCTGAAGAGATCCATAGGAGACAGCTCAGTTTGCATCAATCCCTGCACAGAGCTATCTGACTGAACAGTGTCCACCTTGTTTAATAGATAAGCAATTCCATTAGACCTTGATTCTCAAATTGGGGTACATAAACATTGTAATGTAACTGTTATTAGTGTGTTCTCATTGACATTGAATAAATTATTTTACATATACAGTTACTATTATTGTACATTATGTCCAACAAAGAGGTGCCGGGGACCTCCAAAGGAAGGGCAGTGGCAAAAATGTTGCTTAAACCGGCAGAAGTAACAGCAGAAGAAGGATGGGGGTGGTAACAGCAACCACAACAACAGACTAGTCGCGTTTTGAGGCTCATTCCCGCTGTCCTCAAATGGTTGACTCAGTCTTCAACATCGCAGAGGACGTCAGAGTGGCCATATGTAGGTTCTGTGGGCAGATGGTGAAGAGCGGCCAGCATGCCAATGTTGTCACCACAACCCTGTGTCGACACAATGAGCCTCATCATAAAGTGGTCTGGGAAACCCATGGTGCTAATGTAGTGGGACAGCCTGATGCATCTCCCAGCAGCCCCTACCTCTTCTCCAGCAGTCAGGGCTCTACCACCTCAGCAGAAGGGAATGGTGTTTCCTTCCCATCGTCTACTGGTCCTGATGCTCTTCTTTACACGTTTTGCCAGCAATTGATCACCGAGGTGATTGCAAAAAGACAACAGTATGCGTGTACTCATCCAAGAGCACAGAAGCTGAATGTGCCGCTGGCCAAGTTACTGGTACTAAAGTCCCTCCCTTTCCAAGTGGTTAACTCTGCACATTTCAGAGAACTGATGGCTTGTGCCAAGCCAAGATGAAGAGTCCCATGCCATCACTATTTATCTAAAAAAGCTGTACCAGCACTGCATACGTACATACAGCAGAAGGTGGGCCAGTCCTTGAGCCTGTCGGTGTCTGGCACAATTCATGGCAGCACCGAGGTGTGATGCTGTAACAGCCCACTGGGTAAATGTGGTTCCAGCCTAGACACACCAATAACTTGGCCAGGTGATCGCAATGCCGCCTCCGTGTTCTCAAGCTGTGATTCCAGCACCAATGTCCTCCTCATCCTTAACCTTGTCCTCAGCCTCCACTGTAGACACAGTTTGGAGTGGTTCTTCAGCATACCCCTATGCAGAGCATGGCGGTATCAGACTGTTCTGCAACTGGCCAGCCTGGCAAACTGAGTCACATCGGGAGGAACTGCTCTACGTCTTCAACCAAGAAATCGAATCCTCGCCAACTGAAGATCGTAACCATGGTCACCGATAACGGGAAAAACATTCTATTGGTCCTGCATCAAGGAGAGCTGACCCATGCGCCCTGCATGGCGCACATCTTTCATCTGGTTGTAACACAGTTCCTGAAGTCCTCCACTGCAAGACGTCTTGAAAATGGCCAATAAACTGCATGCACTTCAGCCACTCTTACCATACAAAACACACCCTCCTTAAGCTGCAAAGGCAAAATAGTGTTCCCCAACATCGCCTCATATGCAACATTTCCACACATTGGAACTCCACCCTCAACATGTTGGACTGACTATACGAGCAGAGGAAGGGTGCCAATGATTTCTTGTTGATGCAGGCGGACAGGGTTACTCCCTGTGTAACTCGACGTTAGCCAGTGGCAGCTTATGCGTGACACTTGCCGTTTGCTCAGGCCCTTTGAGGCGGCCACTTTATTTGATAGTCGCCAGGCCTATGGGATGAATGATGTCATTCCACTCCTTGACATCCTGAAGCAGATGCTCATAAATGTGACTGGCAAAGGGACAGGAGACGTGGCGCTTATATTTTACTCTCATCTGAGCTCTGTGGGGGCTGAACTGGTGGAGGAGGAGGACGAGAAAGAGGACATTAATGCACAGGAATTGTATACAGAAATAGGTGGTTTATCTCCCCAAGTGACAGGAGAGGAACAGAAGGAGCATGAGGAGCTGGAGGGTGATGTGGAAGACCAGGCAGATGACCCAACAGACCGTGGCAGTATGCAGTGGAGATGGAGACAGGGAGTCCCTCCGATTCCCTTGTGCAAATGCCAGATACATGCTGAGTTGCTTGCATAGTGAAAACTGCATTATCACCTTTCGGAAGAGGGATGACTACTGGCTCTCCACCATGTTAGACCCTCACTACCGGGCCAAAATGGGGGCCTTTTTTACACCTGCTGAGGAATAATAAACGTAATTACTATCAAGACATCCTATATAGTCGGTTGGTCTGTGCCTATGTGCTCCATTGCCCATCCTCACAAAGGTTTGACCCGGAGGACCCTTTGAGCTCCCGCTTCACTGCCATGACTGCTGGGTGGAAGGGGGGCAGGAGGAGCACCAGATCCTTCAGCAGCAACATAAAGGGGTTGACCACTTTCTGGTTATTGTTGACCAATATGCGTCATGGATCAGCGGATGTGAACCAGTTCTGCCACTGACTAGCAATACTCTGGAGTGGAGTAACTAAACAACTACCCGGATTTCACTAGAGCCTCTGATGGTAAGGATAGGCTTGACTGTCGGTAGTTGCCAGGGGCTACTCCAGAGCGTAAACCAGTCAGTGGTAGCTGGTCCAGGCAGACCAGGAGGTACCTGCGAAGGTACCGACAGTACAGACATGGTTAGACAGGCAGGGTCGTTACTAGGAGTTACAAGACAGGAACCAGAAGATGAGGCAGAGACGTAGTCAGAACAAGCAATGGGTCAAGACAGGCGGCACAGAAACAAGGTCAGACAATCCGTTTTGGCAACAGTAGAGGTGATGCAAGCAGGCAATGATCAGATGATTAGCAGAGTCCAGAAGTGAAGCATAAGTCAGGTACGCATAGCGGCTATCAGGCTCTTTAGCAAACACAAAGACCTTGACACTAAGGCATCTAGGAAGAGGGCTGAGCCACTAAAATATGTGCAGGAGAGTCAGGGTTGGTCAGCGGGGTCACATGACCCAACCCATACAGCCCAGGAGGTGATACGCGCTAACCCATAAGGAAGTGATGCATGAACAACAGCAAGCATACTGTGGCCAGGGCTGACAGGAAGCTGTAGAGCGGATCCCGGTGCAACAGCACCTACACAGACCGAGCCCAGGATTACAGCGGTGACTGGTGAGCACGGTGCTTGGAACTGTGGCGGTAAGCAGGAAACAGCAACGTACAGCGGTCTCTGTTACAATATGCATGTAGGATGATTATATGACACTTACTAATAAAGCCTTAGTTGATTTATGTGATGTTTGCTATAATTAATAAGTTGTGTCCCCTTGTTGGGCAGATCGTCTGTGCTGTCCACACAGGAGATCTGTCCATGAGATGGCCACTGATGGAGGGTCATGTGACCAAGAAAAATGACTCCAGACACATCACTCAGCCTTGTCCACTCACTTGAAATCTGCCATCTGCACTTGAAATTTCGAGAGTTAAGTGCAGGTGTAATGAGTAATTTGCCAGGTCACATGACCCTCCATCAACAGCCATTTTATGGACAGGACTGCTGTGTGGACAGCACAAAGGACTTGGCCATAAAAAGAGAATCAAGAACTAAAAGTATAGGTATGCACACCTTCACTGGTACTACATATAAATTTATAAAAAAATAGAAAGTAAAAAAAAAATATATATATGGGTGCATATAGGTACAAGTCGCCAAACGCGTTTCACGACACCAGTCTCTTCCTCAGTGGCCTATATTTGGAGATGTAGCAGTCACTTCTTTAACAAGAATTGTGAGAGATCTTCACTGGACCCACTACATATAAACTGTTGAGTGAAGATCTCTCAAAACTCTAATTAAATTTGAATATTAACGATAGGAATAGGTTGAATTTTTAGACATAGAAATTTCAGTGCGAGAAAATAAATTAGTATGTAATACATATCAGAAACCAACAGCAAGGAACAATTATATTCTATATTCCAGTTGTCATTTACCAAAACGGTTAATTAATATTCCCACTGATCAATTTCGTCGTCTAAAAAGAAATTGCACGTTAGAAACTGACTTTGAGAGAAAGACAGAACAAATGACAAGAGAATGTATAATTGCATGATTTTCCTAACTTGTGACGTAAAGTCATGATTTTATTAAGGACACGGAGGCGAGTATTGCATTCTCTTTCTTTACTGAAAACTTAGCAGCAAAGAGAAAAAAGTTTTACCACACAGAGTAACCATGGTAACAAGCCCTCCCCTAACCCAGTATAAATGTCCTGAACAGTAGTAACTCCTCCTCTTTCTTTGATGACGAACTCCGGAAACCGAACAAGTAACAGGAAAAATAGAACCGGACTGCGAGCGATCTCAACCAGGCTCATCCAACCGGGACGACTCCATTGAAGACACGGGAACAGAGGATCAACCGCAGACTCTATGCCTCAAGGAACATAAGCAATCAACCTATGGAACAGAAATAAATAAAGGTAATACGGGGAAAATAACAATCCCATCTGAAGCTAGAAAAAAGGCATATATCAAGTAGTAATAAACAAACAAGTACAAAGATTGTACAGCAAGCAGATAACAGGCAAAAAGTAAGTCACGCCATTCCGAGGTACCTGGAAAAAAGGAGAGATACACAAAACTCCACACAAAAGGGAGAGGACCAGGGAGGGGCAATACTCGCCTCCGTGTCCTTAATAAAATCATGACTTTACGTCACAAGTTAGGAAAATCATGCAATTTTATTACACGACACGGAGGCTCCTATTGCAAGTTTAAAGCTGTTGTATTACGGAAGAGAAAATATGAGGAACAGGCCGGAAATAGAACTCCCGGAAAGTGGACGCACGAGACCAGTCCGCAAGGCGCAGAATGTCTTCCAAACGGGCACCTGAAACCGCCAGAGAAGTGGAGGAGGCGCCTCTGGTAGAATGGGCAGTGAACACAGCAGTGTCCACTCCAGCCAAGGACATAACCCACTTGACCCACCTGGCCAAGGTGGCACAAGAAACAGGTGCAAAGGGGCGACAATAGGAGAGGAATAACTCTGGAGAGGACTGAGATCTATGAGAAGCAGTGCGAGACTCATACGCGGAGGCACTGGACCGGGCAGGGAGCGGGAACGTCCGGGAAGCTAGGATAGAATACAGATCTAATATTAGTCTTAGTGCGCCTGGAAATGTTAAACAGAACACCCTCAGGGGTGAAAGACTTAGCGTCATGATCCAAGGCACGGACATCGGAGACCCGCTTGCAGGAGATAAGGCAAAAAAGCATAACCAACTTGGCAGAGAGCTGGCGAAGCGACAGCTGGTCATTAGAAGGCCAGGACGAAAGAAGATTGAGAACAAGGGAAACATCCCAAGTAGATGAAAAACGTGGCCGAGGAGGCCGGGAGAGCCGAGACCCCCGAAGAAGACGACAGACAAGAGGGTGTTGTCCAGCCGGGCGACCTTCAAAACCCTGATGAGATGCGGAGATAGCTGACCGGAATAAATCCATAGTGCGGTAGGCCTTGCCTGCCTCAAACAGTGAAGTGAGGAATAGTAAGACCTCCGCTACAGGGGCTGATACGGGATCCACGTGTTTCGCCAGGCACCAATCAGACCAGGAGCGCCAGGCAGCTCGGTAGGATCTTCTTGTTCCAGGAGCCCACGCGTCCTCCAGAAGACGTCTAGTTGCCGCCGAAAGTCCAGGGACATTCCAGGAGCTCCCGAGACCCTGCACGCCAGGAGTCGAAGTGATCCGTCTAGGACGAGCGGATGTTGATTGCCTGACGGATCCAGCAGAAGGTCCTGGAAAAGTGGTAGGAGGAGAGGGGGAAGGATCAGACACTCCATTAGCTGTGGGAACCACGACTGAGCCGTCCAGAATGGGACCAGAAGGACCAACTCGGCTCGCTGAAGACGTAGTTGAGCCAGGACTCGTGGGATCATCGAAAACGGAGGGAACGCGTAGTTCAGATGAAGGGACCAATCTTGGAGGAAGGCATCCACTGCCTCCGCTAACGGATCCGGTCTCCAGCTGTAGAATCTGGGGAGTTGGGAGTTCAGACGAGAGGCGAAGAGGTCTATAGACATGGGGCCCCAGAGAGAAGAAATGGAGGAGAAAACTCCCACGTCTAATCTCCAATCGCTGTAATCCACCAGAAAACGCGATGACCAATCCGCGTGTGTATTGTTCAGTCCTGGCAAATACTCCGCCACCACCCTGATATCTCTGTCCAGGCAGAATTCCCAGAAATCCTTGGCCAACTGAGACAAGGCCGACGAACGCTTACCGCCCATGGCGTTGACATAACGGACCGCCGACACGTTGTCCATCCGAAGTCTGATGCAAGCACTGGCCATGCCCTTCGCAAAACTGCGAATCGCAAAGGATCCAGCTAAGAGTTCCAGCGAGTTGATGTGAAGGCTGGTCTCCGCAGTCGACCAACGGCCCCCGGTGGTAACGTCGTTGCAATGGGCACCCCAACCCGATAGGCTGGCGTCCGATTCTATGGTGAAGTCCGGGTAAGGTCCGAAAATCGCCTTGCCGTTCCAGGCCTCCAGGTTGTGGATCCACCACTGCATTTCGTCCCTGGTTTCCCTGTCCAGAGTAATCAGATCCTCGTACGTGGCTCCAGCTTGGAGATGAGCAATCTTCAGGCGTTGGAGGGCCCGATAATGCAATGGATGGAGGACGAGAGGAGGCCTATGACACGAGCCAGCTGACGAAGAGGAACCTGCGGGAGAGAAAGAGTCTTGCGGAGCTCCTTGCAGACCGACCTGACCTTGGCCGAAGGAAGGCTGAGGGTCTCCGTGGAAGAGTTGATTAGAAATCCTAGAAACTCCATCGAGTGGGACGGGGCGAGGCACGATTTCTCCAGGTTCAGGAGAAAACCCAAACGGGACAGAAGCTGCATCGTCGTCGATAAGTGATCTAGAAGGAGTCCGCGGTCTTGGGCCATGAGGAGGATATCGTCCAGATAAATGATCAAGCGAATCCCCTGCTGCGGAGAAAGCGACGACCGGACGCATCAGCTTGGTGAAGCACCAAGGAGCTGAGGACAGGCCGAAAGGGAGACAGGTAAATCTCCACGTCTCCCCGCCCCAGAGGAACTGCAGAAGGTCCCTGGACGATTCCGCGATCGGGACGGTGAGATACGCGTCCTTCAAGTCCAGTTTCACCAGCCAGTCGTCGACGAGGAGCATGTCCCTGAGAAGGTGAATGCCCTCCATTTTGAAGTGTCGATAGCGTACATAATGATTTAAGGGGCAGAGATTGATGACTGGGCGAAGCTGCCCGCCTTTTTTGGTCACGAGAAACATGTTGCTGACGACCCCGAATGAGAGGGACGGGGCCCGCTCTATCGCACCTTTTTTGTACAGGGTAAGAAGTTCTTGGTGCAGAAGGTGTAGCTTGTGCACTGGAAGGACAGACCGGTGGGGGCGAGGGATATGGGCTGGAGAGGACACCAATTCTATTCGGAATCCCTGCACCGTGGAGAGGACCCAGGGGTCCGTGGTAATGGTTGGCCAGACATGGGAAAAAAGGCGAAGTCTGCCCCCTACCCAGACACCCGAAGAACACAGAGGGGGACTTACCGAGAGGGCGTCGGGTAGAAGAGCCTCTTGGGCCTCTGGAGCGCCAGGATTGGCCACGGGAGGGGAAGAAGGACGGAGTCTGCCTGGAATCTTGGAAGGAACGGTAGGAGAAGGAGCCTCGACTCGAACCTCCTCGAGTCTGGAGCGATGCACGGCCGGACAGGCGGCCCCTAGAGCTGCCGGCCCTTGCGGAGACCCGTCCGTGGAAGACGCGCCGCATATTGGATTGCGCCTTATCGAGAGCAGTGAAGGCACCGACCGAGGTCCTTTATAAAGGAGTCCCCGAAAAGGAGGCCCTGAGCGTCTATTCCTGCCTCAGTGAGGGCCAAATTAGAAAGTTTAGGCTCGATCTTAAATAAAATAGCCTTTCTTCTCTCTATAGATAGAGAGGTATTGACATTGCCGGTGATACACACCGCTCTCTGAGCCCAGCCACGTAACTCTTCGGGGTCAACTAGAGAGTTTTGGGCTCTGGCCGCTTCGGCCAGTTCAAAAATCTTGGTCAACGGACCTAAGATATCGAGAAGCTTATCCTGAACGGCTTTTAAGGCCGACTCCAGACCCTTGCGGGGGTTCCAGCCAGACTTATCTAGGAACTGGACCATTTTTGGGTCTACCACGGGAGTGTCGCCCACTTTATTAGGAATAATAGGCCTAGGGCATTCGGCTCTGAGTTTGCTCCTGGCCTCCTTAGAAAGGGGTCGGCGCACTCTAGCCTCTAGGTATTTAGCCACATGATCAGAGGGCAACCACTCTGCGGACCTGGGGTGGTGGAGGACGTCCGGGTCAAAAAGAGCCTCTCCTGACGGATCTAATATAGCCGGATGTTGGGGGTTGTCCCCGGGGGTGGCCACCGGGCTTGCCCGGGTAGGGGAAGGGCCCGGGAGGGTCTCCTCCAAATAATCAGGGTCTGCCTCCTCAGAGGATATGTCATGTATCTCAGCCTCCTCATCCGTGTGGATATCCAATTCAGAATCGGTCTCTTGTTGCGCTCTAGCGCATTTCCACTGCCTCGCTTTTTCTGCCTGGCGGGCACAGGCTCGTTTGCGCAACATATGCGCGCTCTCATTGGTGGAACTCAGCACACCAGTCATAGGTTTTCTGGAGGCACGTGGCTCAATGGGTGGTAGGACAGGGGGCTGAACGAGTCTAGAGGGGTGGCTAAGAAGAGCCTCTGAGATGGAGCTCATAATAGCGCTAGACATAGAGTCCATGGCGGCCTGAATGGCGGCAGTGACAGAATGTTGAATGGACAGGGTAGGAGGTAAGCCCGGGATGGATGATGGTCACTGGTCTAGGGGGGCATCCTCCAGTAAGGGGTGCCTGGGAGAATTGCTGGGGACAGCGCTCTCAGACATGGTGAACAGATATACTGGCCTGGGCCACTCTAGGGTCCTACAGAGGATAAGTGGTAGAAAGCAAAATATATAGTTAAATATATATCTCAAGGCCTATGGGCAGAACCTGAATGGATCCAATCTAATGAGCCTCAGACCGAAGCAGGGAAAGAATGTGATGGGAGAGAATCTCACAAGCACCTTCCAAAGCTGGCGGCAGCGGCAGGGAGACGGGCACTCGATCACAAGATGGCGCCCGAAGTATCGCGAGAACTCGCGAAATAGCGTGAGATCACCGCTGGAGCGGCGGGGAACGCGGCCGCGAGAGGAGAAGGGAAGATGGAGAGAGCGGAGGGGCGGGGCCAAGGTGAAGGAGCGCACAGGGGTGAACGGAGACCGACACCCCCGGCAGGGGTAGGAAGAAGGGAGGAAGAACGAGGACCGGGAAGACCGGTAGGGGAAACGGGCAGGCACCGAGGGAGAAGTCCCAGGGTGAGGGAGGGGGGGAGGGAGAGAGCACTATGGGGAAGAAAAACCCCTGAAAACTATATTATAAAACAAGTAAACCGAACCTGTAGGAGAAAAAATATATATAAGGTGGCAGAAAGCACCCAACCTAGGTAAAATTAGATAGTAAGCAACTAAAATACTAGCTCAAAACACAGGATAGGAGTATGATGTACTTATCTTGTGAGGGAGCAGCAAAGAAAGAGGAGGAGTTACTACTGTTCAGGACATTTATACTGGGTTAGGGGAGGGCTTGTTACCATGGTTACTCTGTGTGGTAAAACTTTTTTCTCTTTGCTGCTAAGTTTTCAGTAAAGAAAGAGAATGCAATAGGAGCCTCCGTGTCGTGTAATAAAATAAAAGATTACCCACAATATTTGGTACTATCCTCCCTTAACAAGGTCAAATCAATGGATAGATGGGAATTTTTTAGGCATAGAGAACATGGAGATCTACAACAAGACGAAACTATGAGGATTATTCTCCCCTTTAATTCACAATACAAGAGGAGGAATGGGATTATAAAATCCCACTGGCATCACTTATTAAAAGACAAAATTGTAGGCCCATTATTGCCCATACATCCCAAAATAACGTATACTAAGGCGCCCTCAATAGGCTTAAAGATAGCCCCAACAACTAGATGCCTAAAGAAAACTAACAGATTGACCAATTGGGTGGCTTTAAAGGGAATTTTTTAGGTACAATAAATGTGGAAATTGTAGAATTACTACTGATCAGAAGAAGACCCAATGGATACACTCTACACAAAACAGTTTTAAACGGGAAATCAAAGAATTCCTTACATGTAATATGACAGACGTCATATACATGATACAGTGTCCATGTAGGATACAGTACATTGGGGGGACAAAACACACTCTGAAGAAGAAGATTTAAGAACATATATCAAACATCAGGAATGGATTTTAAAAAACATACAGGGCCAGATTTATCATTACACTTACATCTTACTCCATTTTTACATCTGCCCAAAGTCACTTCTGCCTAGTCAGATTTATTAATGGTCCTTTAATACTGTGATAAATGTGGATTGACAGGAGCAGTTTATCCTTCAGTAAGCGGCTTTACAAAAGTCGCACGTCTTTACAAAAAAGTCGCATGTTCTATTAAAAAGTCGCATAAGATAAGCATGGTCCCCCCTGGAGTGAAATTGCGCATTTTTTTGCGACTTTTTTGCGACTTTTTAAATGGTTGCAATAGTAAATCTGTCTAGAGATTAATTTACATAAGACAACACGCCCACTTTCACAAAACTGGAGAGCTTAGTACAGAGCTTGAAAAAGTCGCAAAAAAATGCGCAATTTTACTGATTGCGCATTTTTTTGCGACTTTTTCACTCCATTAAAGTGACTTTAGCTAATGATAAATCTGGCCCACAGTGTCAAGGCACTTCAAAGAATGCCACAACAAGGATCCTAGTGTTTTAACATCTACGGCAATAGAGAGGATTAAACCTCATTGGAGAGGTGGTGACCATGTGACAAGAATGTCTCGACAGAGTCAAGGAAAATCTTTGACTTCAATACCCTATTGCCAATGGGTTTGAATTCCGACATGGAACTCAAATGGCTTTCTTTGAGGATTTTTTTGTGTTGCCTGGGGGTGACGGGACATCGGGGTCAGGCTGTTTTACCAGCACCCCGATCTTCCCTTCACGCCAGGCCCACATTTCTTCACTTCTTCAATTACACACTCCTCCAATTAGTCATATATTTCTTCAATTAGTTATATTTACTTTATATTACATTAATTATACTACCACGAGATTCAATGCTTTTTGGGATGGAATTTTTTTGGGGACACCGTTCTATCCAATTTTACATTTTTATATATTTTATGAGTATATAGAGAGAGAGAGAGAGGGAGAGAGAGAGAGAGAGAGAGCAAAAATAGGAATGCACTCCTGTAGATAATCCAAAATAGTAAAAAGACTTTATTCACCCATAAGTGGCACAAAGCGACGTTTCAGCTCAAACATGAGCCTTCCTCAAAAGGAATATATGACAAGGAACAACTCATACCATTTCAGGATCTCAGACAAAAGTTTTCTCTTCCTGTGGAAGATTTTTACAAATTTTTGCAAATTCGCCATCTACTCCATAACTACAAACCTTGCGACATTATAGCTAATAAATCTATCTTTGAAGCTTGGACTCTCTCGTCTCATGCAAACCGAGCTCCCCCTCTCAGGTCTCTGTATCTATGCCTAGGGGACAAAAATAAATTCCAAAAATTGACCCCATATGCTTCATGGGATAGGGAATTGGAAACTTCAATTCCGACCGGAAAATGGACCCCGGCATTGAAGTTCGTTACCCAAACTTTTTTAGCATTTCCCTTTATGAGGCTGCTATGAAAACTAATCTACGGTGGTATTATAAGCTACATAAAATGTATCCCTCCTGTTCCCACCTCTGCTGGCGTGAATGTGGCGCACAGGGTACATTGCTACATATTCTTTAGTCTTGTCCAAAACTGTCCACCTACTGGAAAACAGTATTCGCCCTGGCATCCCAGTTATGTAACCAGTCCTTATCCCCATCGCCTCTAACCGCCCTACTATTTCTTAATATATTTGATATCCCTAGGCAATACAGGATTCCAATAGCACATTTATTTCTGGTTGCTAAACTTTTGTTAACTAAATAATGGAAGTCCACTCATATTCCTTCCATGACAGAGATTGTTCATCATACCAATCAAAACTGTATATTCGAAAAAATCATGGCCTACATAGACCACAGCCTGAGGAAGTTTCATAGCTCCTGGCAGTTATGGCTCTCCTTTCTGCCTAAGCTTGACAGCCCACCTGATATTGTTATATGAGTATTTGATAGACCAACAATTCTTTTCTATGTTCTTTCTGTTTATTTTTTACTATTTTGCAGCATACCTGTATCCATGTTGTTATATGCGGATAGTTCGGTCTCTTCCTAATTGCATTTCCCAATGCTTGTACTTTATACTTTACAATGTTTCTGTATGTATATTGAGACAATATATACAAAACTTTAATAAAGATTTATTGAAAAAAAAAAGAAAACAGAGGGTGGATATTAATGGTACACACTCAGATTGGGTCACTGTCACTAGTTGAGTACCTCAGGGGTCAGGATTGGGCCCTATTCTCTTCAATAGATTTATTAATGATCTTGTAGAAGGCTTGCACAGTAAAATATCAATTTTTGCAGATGACACTAAACTGTGTAAAGTAATAGACACGGAAGAGAACAGTATACTGTATATATACTACAGAGGACAGTAAACTTTATATATACTACAGAGGACAGTATACTGCTACAAAGGGATCTGGATAGATTGGAAGCTTGGGCAGAGAAGTGGCAGATGAGGTTTAACACTGACAAATGTAAAGTTATGGACATGGGAAGTAATAATGCAAGTCACCTGTACATACTAAATGGTAAAAGACTGTGTATCACTAACATGGAAAAGGAACTAGGAATTTTACTGAACAGCAAACTAAGCTGTAGAAACCAGTGTCGGGCAGCTGCTGTCAGGGGAAATTAGATAATGGGTTTAATTATCTATGATGAGAACATAATCCTGCCACTTTATAAATCACTAGTCAGAACACACATGGAGGACTGTGTACAGTTCTGGGCTCCTGTGAACAAGGCAGACATAGCAGAGATGAAGAGGGTTCAGAGGAGGGCAACTAAAGTAATAACTGTAATGGGTGGACTACAGTACCGTGAAAGATTATCAAAATTAGGGTTATTCACTTTAGAAAAAAAGACGACTGAGGGCAGATCTAATAACTATGTATAAATATATCAGGGGTCAATACAGAGATCTCTCCCATCATCTATTTATCCCCAGGACTGTGACTGTGACGAGGGGACATCCTCTGCTTCTGGAGGAAAGAAGGTTTGTACACAAACATAAAAGAGGATTCTTTACGGTAAGAGCAGTGAGACTATGGAACTCTCTGCCTGAGGAGGTGGTGATGGTGAGTACAATAAAGGAATTCAAGAGGGGCCTGGATGTATTTCTGGAGTGTAATAATATTACAGGCTATAGCTACTAAAGAGGGGTTGTTGATCCACTGAGTTATTCTGACTGCCTGATTGGAGTCGGGAAGGAATTTATTCCCCCTAAAGTGGGAAAAATTGGCTTCTATCTCACAGGGGTTTTTTGCCTTCCCCTGGATCAACTTGCAGGAAACAGGTCGAACTGGATGGACAGATGTCTTTTTTCAGCCTTATAAACTATGTTACATCCTATTTCACTTGACTGCAAATAATTGGCCATTTACAAGTGTGAATGACGCCCTTTTTTCCACATGTCTGGACACCAGCTCTTGCGGGAATCCAGCTCTATTTTTTGGACTTTCACATACAGGCCCCTGTATTTGCAGTTTTACAGGAATGGAGGGTGCCCATGCCGATCACAGACAGGGTGGTCCCTAGATAAATAGAGGTTTTTTTTTATTTTCTCTCACAAAACATTTGTGTTTAAAGGAGATATAATAAAAAACACCTTAGTTTCACTCTTAACTGGATCTGTCCTTTGATGACCAATATTCATTCAATACAGGAGACTATGTTTGTTTGGGGAGCTCTCACAGCGGTGCCAATCATCGCTCCAAGCCCTCAGATACCTCTGGTAACTGAAAGCAAGGCGCTGTTTTATCTCCCTGTAAAAAGGAGTATCTGAAGGAATAAAGCCAGTTAGTGACCACCATAAAAACACATAAGGAGGTCAATAAGGGGCTAAGCATGAAGATGGTTTCTCTTATATGTGGGTTTTTTGATGTTTAACAAGAGATGATTTATGGTTGAAGCACATATCACATTCTGAACATGAAAATGGCTTCTCTCCTGTGTGAATTCTCTGATGTCTATAAAAATTTGATTTATCGTTAAAACATTTCCCACATTCTGAACATGAAAATGGCTTCTCCCCTGTGTGAATTCTCTGATGCTTAAATAGAGATGATTCATCATTAAAACATTTCCCACATTCTGAACATGAAAATGGCTTCTCTCCTGTGTGATTTCTCTGATGTCTATAAAAATTTGATTTATCGTTAAAACGTTTCCCACATTCTGAACATGAAAATGGCTTCTCCCCTGTGTGAATTCTCTGATGTTTAAATAGAGATGATTCATCGTTAAAACATTTCCCACATTCTAAACATGAAAATGGCTTCTCTCCTGTGTGATTTCTCTGATGTCTATAAAAATTTGATTTATCGTTAAAACATTTCCCACATTCTGAACATGAAAATGGCTTCTCTCCTGTGTGAATTCTCTGATGTTTAAATAGAGATGATTCATCGTTAAAACATTTCCCACATTCTGAACATGAAAATGGCTTTTCTCCTGTGTGATTTCTCTGATGTGTATTAAGATGTGATTTACGGTTAAAACATTTCCCACATTCTGAACATGTATATGACTTCACCCCGGTGTGAACTTTCTGATGTCTATTAAGATCTGTTTTCAGGTTAAAACATTTCCCACATTCTGAACATGAAAATGGCTTCTCCCTGTGTGAATTCTCTGATGTGTGACAAACTTCGATTTATAGCTAAAACATTTCCCACATTCTGAACATGAAAATGGCTTCTCCCCTGTGTGAATTCTCTGATGTGTGACAAACTTCGATTTATAGCTAAAACATTTCCCACATTCTGAACATGAAAATGGCTTTACCCCTGTGTGATTTCTCTGATGTGTGACAAGAGTTCGGATTTATATCTAAAACATTTCCCACATTCTGAACATGAAAAAGAATTCTCCCCTCTGTGATTTCTCTGATGTCTATAAAGATTTGATTTATCGTGAAAACATTTCCCACATTCTGAACATGAATATGGCTTCTCTCCTGTGTGAATTTTCTGATGTGTATTAAGATGTGATTTACGGTTAAAACATTTCCCACATTCTGAACATGTATATGGCTTTACCCCGGTGTGAACTTTCTGATGTCTAATAAGATCTGTTTTCAGGTTAAAACATTTCCCACATTCTGAACATGAAAATGGCTTCTCCCCTGTGTGAATTCTCTGATGTACAACAAGATATGATTTCAGGTTAAAACATTTCCCACATTCTGAACATGAAAATGGCTTCACTCCTGTGTGAACTCTCTGATGTGTGACAAAGTTTGATTTATATCTAAAACATTTCCCACATTCTGAACATGAAAATGGCTTCTCCCCTGTGTGAATTTTCTGATGTATAACAAGATCTGATTTCCACTTAAAACCATTCCCACATTCTGAACATGAAAATGGCTTCTCTTTTACGTGAGCTGTTTGATAGTTAGCCCCTCTTCTGTGACTTTTTTTCTGTGTTACAGTCTGTGACGAATCAGAAGATCGGACCTGTTTAAAAGAATCAAATGATGCATTGTGGCTGTGATTGGATGAGGGTATATCTTGGATATTGGCATGCTCTTCAAATGTATGTCGTGTGATACCAAAATCATCTACTTCAAAATCTGTAGATACCAGATGTTTCTCTAAGTTCCTGGTACAGTCATCTGCCAAGAATAAAATACATTTTATTATTGATGAATAACATTAAAATTGTATTGAAGTTTTATAACTTTTCCATATAAAAAAATCCACAGAAATTACAAGGCAAGGCGCAAAGGCCAAACAGACCACAATCTAATAATAGACCTAGGGGCATAACTAGAAAACGCTGGCTCCCACCTTGAGCAACTACTCTGCAACCCCCACCCAATCAGTCATTTAAAAGATATATAAATAAAACAATTCCTAGCGCTGGAATACCCTCTTAGTGCCCCACACAATAGTTATGCGACCTTTGTGCGCCCCCTGCAGTAGTGCTGTCTCTTAGTGTCCCCTTTACATTAGGGAAGCTCTTGTACTGTGAAGGTTAAAGTAATACCGAGCACATCATGCTCTCCCAGCAGCAGGAAATATCTGGTGTTCAGATAGTCGGAGCACCCGCCCCGAAAAGGGCGACCCCCAGCCTCTGGAACCTCGGGTCTGTCTAATGTCCCTAAAGCAAGCTAGAAATCTATGTGAAACCCTGCTTGTATATAAGGAAGATGTCCGACGCGTTTCACCACTATGTGTGGCTCTTCAGGGATATTATAAGATCAGGGGAGCGCCTGGTGCAGTGGCAGCGCTTCCCCCTGCAGAGTTTTTGGCAGTGGCAACATGTGCATACGAGTGCCGCCCTTATATATCCGTCCAACCCTGCCCCTAATTTGCTGTGACCAATCAAGGTCTATCTAGCTGGGGAGGGGGAGCGGGTCAGAATGTACTGACTTGCCCTTGTCATTTACCCGAGCCAATCAGTTCCACTGGAGCGGGGGTGCGTCACCGGCTGTTCAATAGCCTAAAGAAGTGACGCGCTTACCTCCGCTCCTCCCGGAAGTGACGAACCGGTGGGCGTGTCTGTTGTCAAGGGAACTTCACACCGCGTCCCCGGCAATGCTTCCTGGATGATCTCAGTCCGGGATCAGGCTCCTGGAGTTTGTATTCCATTTCAGTCTTCAAGATAAAGAGCATATGATCTCACTTATTATATTTTATTTGTGATCTTCATTGTGGCAGATTCTTAACCACGGAAAAAACGGGCATACACCATTTTCAGGCGGGGCACTAAACTAGATGGTCACTAGAGATTCACATCCAATGTCTACTTGTCATTTAATTGTGTGTCAGCACACTATATTTTTCTCACTGTACCGCAGTAGGAAACCTGTGGGTTCATTAGGACCTGTGGGTTCATTAGGATATGCGGGCAGTGGCCCACATCACACATCCCTAATTGGATAGTAACAACGTAGGAGTATGGGCAGATTTTTGAGTATAAAAATATCTCTACTGTCCTTGCATCATGTTAATTCTGTGCTGCTCCATTATATGTCAAGTACCATATGACAAGCAAAATCTAGCCCTTTCATCGTACAGACAGCACATCAGTGGGCTTATTGGGACAAATACGCAGAGATCCATAGCATATTCAATGCTTTATCCCCATCCACATGTCCCTCCTGTGATGGTAACACATGAGGGACATGAGTTTGGCTTTTAGTAAATACATTCTTGCCTCTGTAAGAATGTCCCAAAAAGAAAATGCTGTTATATTACATATTGAAGAGCTAGTGACAGTCCGAACCCCGCCCCTTTACCTAAAAAGCTGAGAGCACAGGTAATTGATTTTTGGTTTTAGCCAGTTTTTCCTTTTTACATCCTCTAATTTTATATTGCACATGTTCTTAATAGATCATTTTCATTGGGTCATATGGATGAATCAAATAGACCCTTGAGAGGTTGGTTATAAGAATGGTTTGAAGGATAAGAACTCATTGAGTCCTTTGGGCGTCACCGAATCCATCCTAAAAATCCATCTTGCCTCAGCTCTGAGGATCATTTTGTCCCAATCTCCACCTCTCACTGGCATAGGGACCTGTTGGATCCCTATGAATTTTACAGCTGATGTCACCCTTGTGGCATTGCAGTATATGACGTGCCACCGACGTATCCTTCTTGTTGAGAATATCATTGATATGGTCCCTTATCCTTCGCCTGAACTCTCTTTTGGTCTTGCCCACATAGTCTAGTGGGCAGGAGCACTGCGCCAGGTATATTACTCCTGTTGAGAGACAGTTAATAAAGTCTCTAATGGAATAATTTTTATTGGTACTGGAGTAGGTAAATGTTTTGGTCTTATGTACCTGGCTGCAGGCGACACAGTTCCCACATCTAAATGTTCCAGTAGGTCGTCTAGAGAGCCAGTTTCCTGGAGCCTCAGGGGATTTGAAATGACTATTTACTAGTCTATCCCTGAGGCTACGCCCTTTCCTGAACGTAATCTGAGGAAAAGGGGCCAATAAGTCTTCTAAATCCGGGTCGGCCCTCAGTATGTCCCAATGTCTGGTTAGGATCTTTCTCACTTCCTGGTGGGCATTATCAAATGTGCCTATAACACGAAAGACCCTTTGGCCCTCTTTACCCACCATTCGGTTAGTTTTGGGGATCAGTAGTGTGTCACGTTCCATACTGCATGCTGATTCATAGGCCGTGCGAAGTACCCAGTCTGGGTATCCCCTGTCTCTGAATCTTGCCCTGAGATCTTTGGCCTGGCTTTTGTAGTTCTTAGTATTAGAACAATTCCGATGAAGTCGGCAGTATTGGCCTTTTGGGATACCCTTGCGAAGCGAGTATGGGTGGGCACTATCCCAATAGAGTAGGCTATTCGTGGCCGTTGTCTTGCGATACACTGATGTGACAATGTTGTTAGCCGGTCCCCGTTCTATAAGTACATCCAGAAAGGGTAACCGGTTACGGTCACACTCAGAGGTAAATCTCAGGCCCAGATCATTATCATTGATGACCTCGATAAATCTGGAGAAGGCATCTTCTGTCCCCCTCCATAAGACAAAGATGTCATCAATGAATCTTAACCATAGAACCACTTTGTCCTGCCAGCACTCCAGCTCCTCTGACCCGATGTATTTGGCCTCCCACCAGCCCAGGAGTAAATTTGCATAGGCCGGTGCACTAGAACTGCCCATAGCGGTACCCCTGAGCTGGTGATAGAAGCGACTGTCAAAGACAAAGTGGTTCTTAGTAAGGCCAAAATTCAATAATTCCAAGACAAAACGGTTAATGGGTTCCAGCCTTTTATCTCTCATGGATAGGTACATCTCCACTGCCTGTAGTCCCAAATGATGTTTAATGGAACTATACAGTGCCTCAACGTCTATAGAGGCAAAAATGGTCATATCATCCAGGCAAACCCCATGTAGACGTAGTAACAAATCTGAGGTGTCCCGGATGTATGAAGGAAGCGCCTCCACAAACGGCCGTATAATTCTATCGACGTATATACCTACGTTCTGGCTTATACTCCCAACCCCAGACACTATTGGGCGACCCCTAAGTGGCTTGGTCCCCTTGTGTATCTTGGGCAGGGAGTAGAACGTGGCAGTAACCGGAAATTGGGGTAAGAGGAAAATAAATTCTGCCTTACTAATCAGTTTTTCTTTAAGCCCTCTATTTAGAATTTCCTTCAACTCGGAAAGATATAGGGGGCCTGGGTCACTCGAGAGACATTCATAGGTGTCTTTGTCAAGGCACATCTTTTTGTATGTACCTTGATCCATGAGGACCAGATTACCCCCCTTATCAGAGGGCTTAATTACCAGTCCCCGGTCCTTTTCTATTTTCTTAAGGGCCAAATACTCAGCTTTTGTGAGGTTAGAGCTTATTTTAGGTTTACTTACTTCCTCCAAATCCCTCAAAACCAGTTTATGGAAGATAGTTACACTGGAATCTGGAATGGGGGGTGGCATTTGTGTGCTGTTCAATTTGAGCTCCGTGAAGGGTCCTTCGGCCCTATCACGTTCACCCTCCACCATCAGATTAGCCAGTGCTCTAGTCGCTTCTAATTCCTGCATGTCCATATTTAATTCAGCACATTTTTTCTTGTCTTGGGAGAGGAAATGTTTGTGCCATAGAAGTTTTCTTATGAATAGGGCAATATCCTTGTTCCACTCAAAGGGGTCAAATTGTACCGTAGGTACAAATGAGAGACCCTTGCTTAGGAGGGATATGTCCTCTGGGGTCAAAGTATAGGAGGATAAGTTAATTATTTGGCGTTTATTTATACTTTCAGCCTCCTTTATGTTTTGTTTGGGACAAAATGATCCTCAGAGCTGAGGCAAGATGGATTTTTAGGATGGATTCGGTGACGCCCAAAGGACTCAATTAGTTCTTATCCTTCAAACCATTCTTATAACCAACCTCTCAAGGGTCTATTTGATTCATCCATATGACCCAATGAAAATGATCTATTAAGAACATGTGCAATATAATGTTAGAGGATGTAAAAAGGAAAAGCTGGCTAAAACAAAAAATCAACTACCTGCCCTTTCAGCTTTTTTAGGTAAAGGGGCGGGGTTCGGACTGTCACTAGCTTTTCAATATGTAATATAACAGCATTTTCTTTTTGGGACATTCTTACAGAGGCAAGAATGTATTTACTAAAAGCCAAACTCATGTCCCTCATGTGTTACCATCACAGGAGGGACATGTGGATGGGGATAAAGCATTGAATATGCTATGGATCTCTGCGTATTTGTCCCAATAAGCCCACTGATGTGCTGTCTGTACGATGAAAGGGCTAGATTTTGCTTGTCATATGGTACTTGACATATAATGGAGCAGCACAGAATTAACATGATGCAAGGACAGTAGAGATATTTTTATACTCAAAAATCTGCCCATACTCCTACGTTGTTACTATCCAATTAGGGATGTGTGATGTGGGCCACTGCCCGCATGTCCTAATGAACCCACAGGTCCTAATGAACCCACAGGTTTCCTACTGCGGTACAGTGAGAAAAATATAGTGTGCTGACACACAATTAAATGACAAGTAGACATTGGACGTGAATCTCTAGTGACCATCTAGTTTAGTGCCCCGCCTGAAAATGGTGTATGCCCGTTTTTTCCGTGGTTAAGAATCTGCCACAATGAAGATCACAAATAAAATATAATAAGTGAGATCATATGTTCTTTTTGTTGAAGACTGAAATTGAATACAAACTCCAGGAGCCTGATCGCGGACTGAGATCATCCGGGAAGCATTGCCGGGGACGCGGTGTGAAGTCCCCTTGACAACAGACACGCCCACCGGTTCGTCACTTCCAGGGAGGAGCGGAGGTAAGCGCGAACTGATTGGCTCGGGTAAATGACAAGGGCAAGTCAGTACATTCTGACCCGCCCCCCCCCTCCCCAGCTGGACAGACCTTGATTGGTCACAGCAAATTAGGGGCAGGGTGGGACGGATATATAAGGGCGGCACTCGTATGCACATGTTGCCACTGCCAAAAACTCTGCAGGGGGAAGCGCTGCCACTGCACCAGGCGCTCCCCTGATCTTACAATATCCCTTCATTATATACAAGCAGGGTTTCACATAGATTTCTAGCCTGCTTTAGGGACATTAGACAGACCCGAGGTTCCAGAGGCTGGGGGTCGCCCTTTTCGGGGCGTGTGCTCCGACTACAGCCAGTGAGGGCTTTCCCCGAGGTTATATATATAGGGCCTTAAAGGGACAGCCAGTAGTCAGCACCCGCATAGAATCCTTTAGGGAACCCTGCTAGCCCGGACCTTACCAGTCTAATCCTACCCTTGAGATACAGGGAGCAACAAACCTAACCAAGAGTGACCACTCTAATAAGTATATTTTAAAACGATACAGAATAAAAGTTATTTATTATTTTAAAGCACACTCTAATTTGACAGTGTATTGTGTGAATGTAGCCTCATCTTGCGGCCTTTGCCGATTACACAAACTACATATGGCACCAAAGAATAATCCTGTGACCCGAACATCATCACTGCAGCTAGGACACTGTGCACACGAGGTCTCTCCAAATCTCAGTCCTGTCACTCTCAAGTAAACAAACTGCATGGCCCACACCATAACATCTTCCTTTTGTCATGCATTTACATTAAAGGGGTTGTCTCATCTGAGACAATGGGGGCAATTCGCCAGGATATGCCCCTTGTGTCTGGTCGGTGCGGGTCCCACCTCCTAAATGGAGCCCCGAAAGTGGTGGAGGGTGCACTGTGCATGCGCAGCACTGGCTCGGCACTGGCTTGGCTATATCAGTCAGGCCCATAGAAGTGTATGGAAACAGTGTATGGAAACAGCGGCCGGTCATGCGCGGTGCGCTCCCATTCACTTCTATGGGGAGAGCGCTTGGTGGTGGCCGGACCAGAGTCCTCCAGCCACCACTTTGGCCCGCTCTGTTCTTGATATAGGTGGGGGTCCCAGCAGTTGAACCTGCACCTATCAGACAATGGGGGCATATCCTGGTGATATGCCTCCATTGTCTCAGATCAGACAAGTCTTTTAACTCCTTAGTGACCAGCCTGTTTGGGGCTTTACTGACCAAGTGTTTTTCTTCCTTTTTTCGTCGAGTTCCAAGAGCTATAACTTTTTTATTTTTCTGTCTATATAGCTTTATGGGGGCTTGTTTCTTGCGGGACAAGTTGTAGTTTTTAATGGCGCCATTTTTGGGGTACACATAACTTTCTGAGCAAATTTTATTACTCTTTCTGGGAGGGAGATGGGAAAAACAGCGGTACTGCAAGTGCGTTTTTATGTTATAAATTTCATGGCGTTAATTTTTCGGTATAAATAACACAATATCTTTATTCTCTGGGTCACTATGATTACAGTGATTCCAAATACATATAGTTTTTTTTCCGTTTAATTTTTTTTCAATAACCCCCCTTTTTTTTAAGAAAAAAATGTTTTTGCATTGCCCAATACCCATAACTTTTTTTTTTCTTTCTATGGAGTTGTGCGAGGGCTTGATTTTTGCAGACCGACTTGCATTTTTCATTTTTGTCATTTTGGAGTAAATGGTGCTTTTTGATCACTTGTTATTACGTTTTTTCGGTGTTAACTAAGAATAAGTTAGGGGACTATAACAGACAGCTTTTTGATTGATTTTAAAACGCAGTGCGTTATCCCTATGGTGCATTGCATTTTAAGGTCAGTGCTATTCTGACATTGATTAGCAAGCTGCGCCAGAGAGGCACAGCCTGTTGGAAACTAATCAAGGCTGGTGTGGGGCCTACACGAGACCCCAGCCAGCCCTCACAGACATCAGCACCCCGCAATCCCATTTATGGGGGGCCGATGGGAGACAGATGAAGTCCGCTGCTTCTGTCAGCAATATACATGTGGCAGGCGCCATCGCCCGCAGCATGTAAAGAGTTAAACAGCCCCGATCGGCACTCCTGGCAGTCTGGGCTGTTAGAGCAGGGCCGTGGCTCTCATGCGGACAACGGCCCATTAGCAGATCAAAGGTTCTGTAGTTGTCAATTATCTAAAGAATGGCTGACAACTGTCCAGTAGGTGGTACATGGCTAGTGGGGCAGGAAAATGCTGGAAAATCCCAACATTCCAGCTGCTTCTATCAGTCTTCACGAGTTCACTGCTAGAAAACCATAAGGAACAACCAAAAAGATGTGTCCAAGCCATATTCTAGACCAGTGTTTCCCAACCAGTGTGCCTCCAGCTGTTGCAAAACTACAACTCCCAGCATGCCCGCACAGCAAAAGGCTGTCCAGGCATGCTGGGAGTTGTAGTTTTGCAACAGCTGGAGGCACACTGGTTGGGAAACACTGTTCTAGACAATGCTAGGACTGGCTGCTAATGAAGAAAGGAAGGAAGGAAGAAGGGAAGAAGCAGAAGAGAGAAGGAGAAGAGAAAAGAAAAGTGCTACAGAAGAGGAAACCTGGAGGGGCCCGAGCAAAGACCGGGACCGGAGAGGCATGAGAAGACCTCTGTATAGTAACTACACTGTACTGTAGAGGGAGAGGAATTTGTGGTTTAGTTACTAAATAGTCTTGGGAGTAACTTTATTATTAGTAGTAATTATTAGTAATTGTTACTGTGTACAAGTCTCTCCGTATGTGAGATTTATGTTTGTTCCTTTATCTTTTCATATATACTCATCAGTAATAATAATAATTGTAATATCATTATTCCCACATTGCACAATATATCTATTTATTTCTATAAGCAGAATCTTAGAGACCGCTGTGCTTTACTTAGTGGTCACTACTCACCTGGGCGGTTATCTGTAGGAATGTCCTCTGTACTCTGCTCATCGCCCCTCACATCTGTCTCTGTAGGATTAATATTGTCCCGATCTTCACCCAGATTCACAAGCTGTGAAAGAAATATTGTAGAAGTCATCAGACGGTTGGAGAAGTCGTGTGGAAGGTTTTATATGAGCTGAAAATACGACCAAAAATGACCGGACAGCAGGAGTTATCTGACCCCAATATCTGCAGGTCTCCTGTATAAATCCAATCTGACTGCTTCATTATTCCAACCAGTTTGCAATGCAGGGAGAGCAGCCCTTATATTCCATCCCTAATATTATATTGTGTGTATATAATAGTACATTGTGTATATATAACATTACATTGTGTGTATATAACATTACATTGTGTATATATAACATTACATTGTGTGTATATAACATTACATTGTGTGTATATAACATTACACTGTGTATATAACATTACATCGTGTATATAACATTACATTGTTGGTGCCCCTGTTCCCCTTGCTGGCCGCCCCAGGGCTGTGAAACCGGTAAGCCAAAGTTCTTTCGGTCCGTCGCATATTTACCTCCTAGGAATGGACATAATCATCTGCTCTGCTGCAGCCAATGACTGGATTCAGGGGTAACATGTCCACAAGAGACAAATCACCTCTGAAGCCAGTGATTGGCTGCAGGAAAGCAGGTGACCATGCCTGTGCCGGCGAGGAAGCAAACAACATTTACTGGAAGATGGACCCACAGGAGCTGGCACACATAACCGGAGCTGAGGGTAGCAGGTACGTATGACTCTTTTCATAGTAGAGGCTGCGGGCACATGTGAAAAGTTACTTATTCCTGAAAAAAAAAATACTTTTATGCTGTCTTCCTGTTCTGTCTAGAAGTTTTGGGATGACTGCAGGCATGAAGTTACTGTAAGTAGTATAAAGGAACGGGGGAGAACACAGGAAAGGTGAGAACTGATTATCTATGACCTCTAGAACACCCTGCTTATCACTGTCTATAGTATAAGGACAGGAGAGGTGAGAACTGATTATCTATCATCACTAGAACACCCTGCTTATCACTGTGTATAGTATAAGGACAGGAGAGAACCCATGAGAGGTGAGAACTGATTATCTATCACCACTAGAACACCCTGCTTATAGTATAAGGACAGGGAAGAACACAGGAGAGGTGAGAACTGATTATCTATCGCCACTAGAACACCCTGCTTATCACTGTCTATAGTATAAGGATAGGAGAGATGAGAACTGATTATCTATCACCACTAGATCATCCTGATTATCACTGTCTATAGTATAAGGACAAGAGAGAACACAGGAGAGGTGAGAACTGATTATCTATCACCACTAGAGCACCCTGCTTATCACTGTCTATAGTATAAGGACAGGGGAGAACACAGGAGAGGTGAGAACTGATTATCTATCACCACTAGAACACCCTGCTTATAGTATAAGGACAGGGGAGAACACAGGAGAGGTGAGAACTGGTTATCTATCGCCGCTAGAACACCCTGCTTATCACTGATTATAGTATAAGGACAGGAGAGGTGAGAACTGATTATCTATCGCCACTAGAACACCCTGCTTATCACTGTCTATAGTATAAGGACAGGAGAGAACACAGGAGAGATGAGAACTGATTATCTATCACCACTAGATCATCCTGATTATCACTGTCTATAGTATAAGGATTGGAGAGGTGAGAACTGATTATCTATCACCTCTAGAACACCCTGCTTATCACTGATTATAGTATAAGGACAGGGAGAACACAGGAGAGGTGAGAACTGATTATCTATCACCACTAGAACATCCTGCTTATCACTGTCTATAGTATAAGGACAGAAGAGGTGAGAACTGATTATCTATCACCACTAGAACATCCTGCTTATCACTGTCTATAGTATAAGGACAGGAGAGAACACAGGAGAGGTGAGAACTGATTATCTATCACAACTAGAACACCCTGCTTATCACTGTCTATAGTATAAGGACTGGAGAGGTGAGGACTGATTATCTATCACCGCTAGAACACCCTGCTTATCACTGATTATAGTATAAGGACAGGGGAGAACACAGGAGCGATGAGAACTGATTACGATTATATTATATGATTATTATTACTATTATTAGTACCTTTCAAAAGCCACTTTTTTAACAAACGCTGCATGACTAGATTTATCGCATGCATCATTCAGGGAGCATGTGTTATTTCTCCCAAACACAAAGCAGCCATAAATATATCACATGATCCACCCTGTCCGATAAACACCATAAAAATAAATAAATAAAAACGATGTTAAAAAAAGCTATTTTTGTCACCTTACATCACAAAAAGTGCAACACCAAGCGATCAAAAAGGCTTATGTCTCACAAAATGGTATCAATAAAACAGTCACCTCATCTTGCAAAAAATAAGCTCCTACATAAGAAAATCACTTAAAAAATAAAAGAAAACTATAGCTCTCAGAACATGGTGACACTAAAACATCATTTTTTTGTTTCAAAACTGCCATTATTGTGCTCACGTGAAATTAATAAAAAAATATATACATATTAGGTATTGCCATGTCCGTAACAACCAGCTCTATAAAAATATCACATGACCTAACCCCTCAGATGAACACTGTAAAAAAAAAAAATCTGTTTCAAAAAAAGGCATTTTTGTCACCTACATCACAAAAATTGCAACACCAAGCGATCAAAGAGGTGTATGCCGCCCAGTATAGTACCAATCTAACCGTCACCTCATCTCGCAAAAAATGAGACCCTACCTAAGGTAATCGGTCACAAAATAAAAAAAAGCTATGGCTCTCAGACTATGGAGACACTAAAACATCATTATTTCGGTTTCAAAAATGCTATTATTGTGTAAAACTTATATAAATAAGAAAAAGTACACATATTGGGTATTGCCACGTCCATAACGATCTGCTCTATAAAAATGTCACATGACTTAACCCCTCAGATGAACTATAAATAAAAACTGCACCAAATCAAACAATTCTTTGGTCACCTTGTCCCATAAAGTGTGAATGATCAAATGATCAAAAAATCATATGTACCCAAAAATGGTACCAATAAAAACATCAACTCTTCCTGCAAAAAATGATCCCCTGCACAAGAAGATCGGGTGAAAAATTTAAAAAATTGGGTGTTCAGAAAATGGAGACACAAAAACATACTTTTTTTTTAAAACAACAAACATAGAAAGTAGACATATCTGATATCATTGCGTCCGTAACAACCTGCTCTATAGAAATAGCACACGATCTACCCTGTCAAATAAAAGTTGCAAAAAATAAAAAATAAAAACTGCCAAAACATCAATTTTTTGGTTACTTTGCCTTAAAATTTTTTAATTTAGAGCAATTAAAAATCATATGTCCCCCCAAATAGTACCAATAAAACTGGCACCTTATCCCCTAGTTTCCAAAATGTGGTCACTTTTTTGGAGTTTGTACTCTAGGGGTGCATCAGGGGGGCTTCAAATGGGACATGGTGTCAAAAAAACTGTTCAGCTAAACCAGCCTTCCAAAAACCATATGGCGTTCCTTTTGTTCTGCGCCCTGCCGTGTGGCTGTACAGCACTTTTCGACCACAAGTGGGGTGTTTTTGTAAATCGCAGAATCAGGGTAATAAATATTGAGTTTTGTTTGGCTGTGAACTCTCGCTTTGTTACTAATGGTTTAAAATGTATAATCTGCCAAAAAGTGAAATTTTGAAATTTCATCTCCATTTTCCATTAATTCTCGTGGAACACCAATGGGTTAACAAAGTATGTAAAATCAGTTTTGAATATCTTGAGGGGTGTAGTTTCTAAAATGGGGTAATTTTTAGGTGGTTTCTATTATGTAAGGGCTCATGCACATGATCGCTTTGCGGTACGCAAATTGCGGATCCGCAAAACACAGATGCCGCCCATGTGCCTTCCGCAATTTGCGGAACGGAATGCGCAGCCTCTTATAGAAATGCCTATTGTTGGTCTGCAAAACGGACAAGAATAGGACATGTTCATTTTTTTTGCGGGCAACAGAACTGAGCCACCGGAGTGCAGTCCGCATCTTTTGCGGCCCCATTGAAGTGAATTGGTCCGCACCCAAACCAAACAAACAACGTTTGTGTGCATGAGGCCTAAGCGTCACAAAGTGACTTCAGACCTGAACTGGTCCTTAAAAAGGGGGTTTGGGAAATTGTCTGGAAAATTTCAAGATTTGCTTCTAAACTTCTAAGCCTTCTAACGTCCCCAAAAAATAAAATGTCATTTTCAAAATGATCCAAACATAAAGTAGACTTATGGGAAATATAAAGTAATAAATATTAAATGAGGTATCACTATCGATTATAAAAGTAGACATTGAAATTTTAAAATTTTTGGTAAATTTGTTTTTTTTCCTCAAATAAAGGTGAAATATATTGACTCACATTTATGACGATCATGAAGTACAATGTATCATGAGAAAACTGTTTCAGAATAGCTTGATTAGTAAAAGTGTTCCAAAGCTATTACCAGATAATGTGACACATGTCAGATTTGGAAAAAATGGCCTGGGCAAAAGAGCGAACACTGTCCTGGGGTATAAAGGGTTAAAGAAAGTGGCACAATTAAATGTCTCTCCACTTTTACAAGGTTTAGACTCTAAACCTTTGCTCTTCTAGTGTAATGGATAATGTAGAGATGATATCTTCAGCAGCTTGATATGTTTAGGGACATACAGAAGACAAGGAAGAGTAGCTGGTGGAGAGGGAGCTCTCAGGAGGATCTGATAAATGACGCTGTAATCTTGTAGTTCACAGGATGTCAGCCACACAGGAGAGAGACAGCAAGCCTCAGACTGGAGGTCAGACTAGAGATCACATGTCCAGGAATCCATAATCAAAGGTTCAAAATGTATGGATGCATCTGAGCAGCTAGAAAATTGTTGGCGAGTTAGAATTATATGTGCGGATGAAAATAATCCTATATAGCTTTTCCAATAATCAACTTCCAATATTATCAGGGGCGTAGCTGTAAGGCAGGGGTGGGGAACCTCTGGCCCACAGGACCACTTCATGTGGCCCCGGCCCTCTGCCAGAACATATTGTGAAAATGCTAATGACCGCTTCCCATATGGAAGCGGTCTCTAGCATGCAGGAGGAACAGGAAGGTGAGAACAGCGCATTGCTAGCTGTACTTACCTTCCCTGGTCTTCTTCCAGCCCCACGCTGTGTAGTGCATGTAGATGACCTGATGCTGTGCACTGTCAGGACACAGAACAGAGTGGCGGGAAGAAGACCAGAGAGGGTAAGTGAATCTGCCAAGTGGCAGCGCCATCCAGTGCTGGAGAGGCAAGTTTATTTTATGTCTGATCTGAGGCTGGAGGGTCTGATCTGAGGCTGGAGGGTCTGATCTGAGGCTGGAGGGTCTGATCTGAGGCTGGAGGGTCTGATCTGAGGCTGGAGGGTCTGATCTGAGGCTGGAGGGTCTGATCTGAGGCTGGAGGGTCTGATCTGAGGCTGGAGGGTCTGATCTGAGGCTTGAGGGTCTGATCTGAGGCTTTGTGGTTTGATGGGGTCTGATCTAAGGCTGATGTAGGCTGGGGGGGTCTGATAGGAGGGTGAATTGAGCCTGATGGACTCGGGTGGGGGACAGATCTGAGGCTGAGAAAGGAACAAAGGCAGGGACGTTTGCAAAGAAAGAGGCAGGGACAGTGGCAGGGAGATCGAAAGCTGGATGAACCCCTCTTTGGACCACTCTGGGTTTAGCTTGGTTGCCTTTAATGCCAAATAAAGAACTAAATATATAACATGCTCAAATTAAAAATAAGACAGCTATATGTGGGCAAAATGGCACCTCTTCTATTTGTAATATATAGTGCAGGCGCCATTTTGTGCTGCAAATATATAAGGCTCTAGATTTTTTTTATTAAAGCTCAATTTCTGTAACTTACCTCTAAGTCAGTTATATGATTGACCAAATATACCCATCACATTTTTAAGTTGAGAATTTTGTATGGCCCCCGAACGATGTTACAAATATCCAAATGGCCCTCGGCAGCAAAAAGGTTCCCCACCCCTGCTGTAAGGGGTGCAGTCGCTACTGGCCCTAGGAGCCTGAGGGGGCCCATAGACCCTTGTGCCACATAAGAAGACACCGGTTCTATACAAAGTTCATGCAGGTCAAGTTACATCTCTCGCTGGAGGGAAGGGGTAAGGTCAAGAATTTGGCATGGGGCAGGGGGTGCAGTTTCAATTTTCACCTCAGGCAGCACGAAGGCTATGTGCTTCCCTGCCCCTGGCCACAAAGCACTGAGGGAAGGGGGACCAAGCTGAACTCGTGCACCAGGGCACATGAGCCTTTAGCTACACCCCTGATTATTATATTGTACTTTATGCAAGTAAGAAGGATGACTTGCATCTACATGTGTTAGAATAGAATCCATGGTATGACCTTGGTACTGCCATTCTGACAGTAAGAAGACACCAGGAGACTGCACCCTAGACTACAGAACCTTTGAAGATAATGATGCATTTATCTCCTGATGTTCATGTTCAAGCTGACAATCCGGGCACAACTTTGGTTGACCATTTGTAGTATTGTATTGTATCGGCCTAAGACCTCTCAGAAAACTGTTGTGCAATTACAAAAGATCTGCAGCAGTTACAGAGAAGGCCATCTTAAAAGTCTATACAGGCAGAAAATAGTGAGAAGATCCAGACAACATGTAATGTCTATGGTCAGCTGTAATCCTGCCATCTCCATCTTTCTCATTATACAAGGATAAAACATATAAATACTGGTGGATAAAACAAGACTGAAGACAAGATCTTCACAGCCTTCTACAGATCATAGGGGACATTTCATGAGACCTTATCTCCATCTACCTGATCATCCTGTGGGACATTGTGATGTTCTTCTGAACCATCCTGTGGAAGAAGAGGACTGGGACATCTCTCCGGTGTTCTTCTCTCTTCCTTAACTGTAGGAAACACATCCAGTGACTGAATTCATCCCTTACATACAGATAATGAGAGGACGTGTGTATTTAGTCCTGTCTATTACCTGGTGGTATGAGGGGCCGGTGATCCTCCATCATGACGTCCTTGTATCCATCTACCTGATCATCCTGTGGGACATTGTGATGTTCTTCTGAATAATCCTGTGGAAGAAGAGGACTGGGACATCTCTCGGGTGTTCTTCTCTCTTCCTTAACTGTAGGTGTTGCAGAATCGGGATTAGATCGGATGGTCAGCCATGTTGTCTTAGGCATACATCTTAGGGCACATTTATTAAGACCGGTGTTTTAGGCGCAGGTCTTAACAAAGCCCTAAGCTAGCGGTGGTTCCGCTGAAGTTATGAAGAGGTGCAGGCCTCTCCATATCTTAAGGGCTTCCAGCACCAATTCTATATGTAAGTCAGCTTCCAAGCTGTCTTACATTTAGACCCTTTTCGACACCTGAAACATTTGTAGAAAATGGTAAATGAGACAGGCCTGCCGGCCCGTTCCCTTCCCCGCCCACTCCACGCCGACAATTGTAGACTTGCCCCCGCCCCATTTCACCGACATCTACTCCTGAAATACATCTAATTTAGGCTTATTTCAGAATAGTAAAGGACCCCCCTTGTGTTTACACCTCAAATAGGAGTTTAGCTAAAGAGTTAATCACCATTTTGAAGTGAATACTGAGGACTTTTAGTACTAACTACTTTTGCTGAGAAAATAGAGGCCTTTAAATAATCGATTAAGGAGGTTATGATGGAATAGTTACCTGTAGAAATTAGATAATATTTGCACTAGAAGTGGAAGCCTTGGCCAAGATAAATGTATTTGTCTATTAAAACAAACCATTTGCAAGTGTATGATCAGATCGATCCTTGGTGTTGGACCAGTGATAAATGAAAGAGCCGATATTGGCTTTATGGACCATGGGGCTCTTTGGAAAGAAAAATGGAGATTGGTACTTGAATTGGAGAGGATTAATGGAAGCCCCAGGAACCAATTATTTATACAACAAGAGATTGTGATAAGGAACGTTTATCCAATTAGAAGTTGTCGTCGGTGTAACTTGTGTAGATGTATGGTTACATATGATAATGATGGAATCTGTGTGTAAAACACTGAATTTCTACGTACAGCGACATTGTGGAAAACAGGAATAAAAAATATTAATTATTCCTTTGTTCTCTGAGGTATAAAGGACGGTGTCCAGGACTTATAACAGAGCGCTGCCTCTTACCACGGCTGTAATTCACTTCCATTTACCTCTTATGCTATAATCTGCCTACATTTTACACTGACTTCAATGATGTCTTGCTGCTCTTCAGATTTCCATCAAAAATTCAAGCCAAAACCAGGTGAGACTCTAAACTCAGAACAAATACAGATCCTTCCCCTATACCTTATGTGTGTGGAGGCTCAAATCCTGTTTTTTTGCTCACAATCACTGATGGAAATCATTGAAAAAAATACTGAAGTGTGAATGAGGCTTAAACGAAAGAATCTTCTGAAGAAGAAGATGCTTCAAGAAGTTTTGTGTTGTTGTGGCCAATTTCCAACAGTAGGAAACACATCCAGTGACTGAATTCATTCCTTACATACGATAATGAGAGGACGTGTGTATTTAGTCATGTCTATTACCTGGTGGTGTGAGGGACCGGTGATCCTCCATCATGACGTCCTTGTACTTATCTTTGTGTCCTTCTAAATACTCCCACTCCTCCATGGAGAAATAGACGGTGACATCCTGACACCTTATAGGAACCTGACAACACAATGATACAGTCATCACCCAGATCCCTTCATAGCGTTCCTGTATAATGTCCCAGCATTCCCAGCAGTGTCACCTCTCCAGTCAGCAGCTCAATCATCTTGTTGGTGAGCTCTAGGATCTTCTCTCTATTGATTTTCTCGTGTATCAGGGGGTGAGGTCGAGGCTCCATGATTGGGTTCAGGGTTCTTCCCCATTCCTCAGACACAGGGTCCTGACAGCGCCCACTAGAGGTCTTCTTCACTACTGTGTAGTCCTGGTTATGGAGAGACAAAGTAATAAATATCACTCCATACATCTCCAGAGTCCCTCACCTCTCCAGTCATGTCCATCTGTTAGTAACATAGATGAGATGATGTAATGTGACATCATCAGAATCTCTCACCTCTCCAGTAAGCCGGAAGAGGATCTCTAGGGTGAGATTTATTATACTCTCCGCCATCTTGTCCCTGTCCATCCTTGTTGGGTCAATCAGGAGAAGGATCTTATATAGAAGATCTCCACTGAGCGGATCCTATATTGTAGGGACCTGAATGGTAAGAAAATGAGATAATGAAAAATCCTAAAAAATCTCATGTAAGATACAATAACTGGAGATAACTGGACATGGGAGGAAACATGTGTGAGGTCAAGGCAGTTTCAGGATATGTCCTAAAATCCAATATATAGAAAATTAGGGTTATTTCCGTATTGAACTTTCGATACCCAATCAATATTTTTAGCCCGGTATCGATACGATACTGGGATTTGTTTCTCATCAATACTAGGCTATGCTACTGCACAGCCCAGTATCAGAGAACATGCTCTCGGCGTGCACCATGTTCCCTCAGTAGCACAGGGAAGAAGGAAGCAGTCTGACATGGCGCTGCGATCCGTGAAAATTAACCCTTCAGGTGCCGCACCTGAGGGGTAAGGCTAGTTTGACACTAGCGGCGCGGACCTCCGGCAGGCTGTTCTATCAGGTGAACAGCCTGTCGGATCAGTCCTGCTGCTAGTGAACATGTGCCGTCAGACCACAGCTCCGGCCCCATTGACTACAATGGGGGCGGGGCAGTGTTCTGCCGGCGGAACGGCAGCGCATGCCAATAGGCTGCCGGAATAAAACGACGACATGTCGCAGCGCCCTGTCAGAGGTCGGGTGCCGGCAATCTTTTTCTCTCGCCGGCTGTATTTGTATATTAAACATTAATTATCATTGGTGGAGCAGTGCGCCCTCCCTCCCCCCGTCCCCAGGATTAAAAACATTGGTGGCGCAGTGCGCCCTCACACCCCGCCCCCCCCCCCCAGTATTAAAATCATTGGTGGCAGTGGCCACAGGGTCCCCTCCTCCGCATTGGTGGTGCAGTGGCAGCTTCCAATCGGAGCCCCAGCAGTGTAATCCTGGGGCTCCGATCGGTTACCATGGCTCCGATCAGTTAACATGGCAGCCAGGATGCTGCTGAAGCCCTGGCTGCCACGGTCAGCTCCCTGATGCTGTGTGCACAAAGCCCAGGACAGCAGGGAGAGTGTGAGATCCTATTCACCCTAATTGAGCTCTATTAGGGTGAATAGGACAAAGGATTGAAAGATCTCAGGTTCTAGCCCCTAAGGAGGAAATAGTTATTAAATAAATTGTAAAAAAAATTAAATAAAAACAAAACAAAAAAAAATAAAACAAAAAAACACCAAAATATTAAGTATAAATCACTCCCTTTTCCAACTTTACAAATAAAACATATAAACAATAAATAAATAATTATATATCGCCACGTCCGAAAAGTCCAAACTATTCAAATATTAAACAATATCTACAATGCGGTGAACGGAGTAAAAAGAAAAGAAAAAAGAAAAACTGCGCAAGTCGCCATTTTTTTTTTGTCACCTTGTCCCCACAAAAAATAGGATAGGACAGTTCGATTATGGGCCAGACGTTCTATAAAATGCGGAATGCACACGGCTTTTTTTGGCATTTTATTTTTTTCACGTGGTTTTGAATGGTATCGAGTATCGCAATACTTTTTTATGGTATCGAAACCAAACCAAAATTTTGGTATCGAAACAACCCTATAGAAAATACAAAACTTAAGTTGATCAACAAGTCATAAAACTGTGAATAAAAAAAAAAATATATATATATAGAGTGAACTTAAGATAAACATGCAGAGCGAACTAACACCCGGAATGAAGATCACATTAGCCCTTTTACACTACATGTGTCTCTTATTCTATATTTTTTAATTCCCAGTTTTATGACTTGTTGATCAACTTGGATGTTTTGTATTTTCTATATATTGGAATTTATAATCTAGATCTTTGTATGTTTAATTTGTTGGTATATAAAACAACTGATAAAACCGCAGGGTGTGCATTGTGAATGACTAGAATACTACAAGAAAAGCCTGACATAGTCCGGCCCAGGTTCTGATATCAGCGCATCTCCGGATAAGGAACAAAACGTACAGTTTCAAAATGCGTCTGGTGTAACTGCAGTATAATTCATCGAGTGCAATTGCGGCACCAACCTATTGAGAGGAATAAACTTATCCATCATACCATTCCAGACATTGAAACAGCAGAAACTGGCATTCCCATATCCCTACTACACACAAGCAAGTAAGTGTGTCGGCACACGAGAGAACTATGGGATCCAGCAACGCATCGAGATCATAGGTGAGCGACACCCAACACCCAGCACCTTCAGTCAATCTCCCGTCTCTCTTCCTGCTTGCCATAGACATGGCAGCAGCGAGCAGGACAGGAGACGGCGCGCCTTCTCCTCATACAGCTGACCTGTGAGGGTGCCGGATGTCGAATCCCCGCCAATCCGATACTGACGATCTTGAGGATAGGTCATCAATATTAAAAGCCCCGAGATGCCTAAACATTTAAAGAATTGTTTCTAAACTTCTAAGTCTGTTCTAAAAAAATAAAATTACATTTACAAAATGAGGAACATAAAGTAGACATATGGGGGATGTAAAGTAATCACTAGTTTACGAGGTATCACTATCTGCTGGAAAAGCAGAGAAATTAAAATTTTGAAATTTTCCACATTTTTTCTAAAGGGGTTAATGCAGGGAAATCTAACCGCAGTTTGTCTGCCATTTCACCATCACACATAATAAAGATGGCGGTTTAATACCTACATGGTGTAGAGATGGGTCTGCACGGCTGATAGGTGGAGAGGGCTTCTGGAGGGCCAGGATGCGGACTCTGACACCAGAGGCAATTGAAAAGGGCATATTCTGCCCTTCTCCAATATGGAGCATTAATACTCCTCATCATGTGCTGTACTCTGCCTGGCTCCTCCTCCCCTATGCTGGCGTAATGAGAATGAGACCACAACTTCCTGTCCCACTTGCTTCCTGCGTGTCCTCTTGGCGCTGGGGATGGGGTTTCCTTACTGAGTGTACGCGCATGTGCCACACAAATAAGTGGTGAGTGTTCTGTTTCAGTATCTTGCATTGTGTATTGGTATGCTCCTCTCTTTTCCTACCCCCTCTGTTTCAGCTTCTAGTTAGTTCAGCCTAGCCACTTCCTGTTTTCCCAGTCATGCATTGCTGTTAGTGTGTGCTCTAATTCTGAGGAGAATCTCATCTTTTTATCAAGGAGAATATTGTTGGCATAATTCTTTTACCATCTGGATTCCCTGCACATCTTGTAATACAATCTCCGGATTAAAAGACTACTTGATTAACTCCTGGGTGTCTGATGCGTAAACTGTAAGTGAAGAATGTCTGATTCAACAAGTCACCTCACAGATGCGTGATTGTATAAAGCTGACATTTCGAAACGCCACAGTAAAAGAATTGTCTTAGTACTCTCCTTCTCCCGCTAAGAAAAGAATATTCTCCTCCTCCAAGTAATAGCCATCATCATTTTTCTCCTGTTATGCTAAAGTGGAGGATAATATCTTATACTGCCCAGTACTGCATTCACTTGGATCGCAGAAACTTATAGCAATTTCAGTTTCATACAGGCTAGAAACTGTATTCAGCCTGTTTTCTGAGGTAAATATCGTCTGCCTGCTGTAAACTATTAAAAGACTGAACCACCACTAGAGGTCACTGTTGTGTTACAGATGGAAATGCAAGACACAGCTAGAAGGATTTCTAAGCCCTTATTAAAAATGAAAGAGGCCCTTCTAACCGACAAAATGGAGATATGCAATAATTTATCTAGTTTGTGGGAAAAGACTGAACATTGTATGGATGCAGCACATGGATCAAGCTATAACGAAGATCAATTAAAGGCCATGTGTACAAAATTGAATAAGACCTATGATAGTTATAAGAGACTGTCTGAAAAATATTCTTCTCTGTTATCAAATCTCAACTCAGAGGAATTCATCTTAGAATTAAAGACCCACACTGCACTTAATGATGAAAGATATAGCAGATTTATGGCAGTCAAGTCAATGCTAGAGGACAAGATATCACAACAATATGAAACTGCGTCCCGCCGTCCTAACCTTTCAAGGCACTCCAAGGCTTTATCCCGTTCCTCGAAATCTTTTGCTCAGTCCTCTCTCACAGCACTCTTTGCTGAGTACCTCATTGGTGTTGGCACGCGCAAAAGCGGAAGCAGCGAAGGTAAAAGCTCACTGCATTAGAAAGGAAGTAGCCATTAAGGCACAAGTCGCAGAGACACAAGCCCAATCCCAAGCTATACAGGCTCAGGTGCAAGCGACCAAAGCCAAGGGTGAAGCGGAGTTGGAGGTCCTTCAGAAGGAATGGGAAGAGTCAGCAGCCATGGCTGAAGTCAGAGTTCTTGAAGAAGCTTCTGAAAAAGAAGAAGCTTATCATCCTATGTCCAAGATATCTAATGACTCAGAAAGGCGTACCCTGCAATTTGTACTAGACCAAAGCAAAGTCAATGCATTTGCACCAGAATATTTGGGCTCTGCCCGCCAGCCTGCTGAACTCATGCAAGTAGAAAAAGAGGCAGCTGATAACTATACAGTTGACCCCAGTCCAGTGGACATTTCTCTTTCTTTCAAACCTCTGGCACCTAACCCAGTATTTCAGGCGCCATTAGAGACCAAGCCACTTCAAGCTCATCAAATCACATTAAAACCTCCTGAGACTAGTTACATAGCAACCAAGATGCTGGCGCCAACATTACCAGCCTTCATTTACGCTCAACCCAGCTGCCACTCCATTCCATCTTCCAACCCCCAAACATAGGGTATCAGATGGTGCCAACAACACCAGCGAGGGAGAAGTTCCGGTCGCCATGATGCAGGAAAGAAACGACGCATCAGAAATCGCTAAGTACCTCACCCTCAGGGACCTCATCAGTACTAGCCTTACGAACTTTGATGATCGCCCAGAGAACTATAGAAGTTGAAAGGCCACCTTCAAGATAACAGTTCAAACCCTTGGTGTACCGCCTATGCAAGAGCTTGATTTACTAATTAGATGGCTAGGTCCATGGTCGTCAACTGTGTTAAGAGACTCAAAACCGTTCATATCTACGAACCAATCAAAGGCCTTCGTCTCGCATGGGAAAGATTAGAGCAGACATACGGCGGCTCAGAAGTAGTTGAACGTGCCTTATTTAAACGACTATACGACTTTCCTGAATTATCCAATACAGACCGCCAGGGGTTCCAGGAATTAAGCGACCTTTTTCTTCAGTTTGAAATCGTCAAGGGAGACCCGCTTCTACTAGGTCTCAGCTTTCTTGATACCTCCCATGGTGTGGGCCTGATCGTGGAGAAATTACCCCTCAATATTCAAGACCAATGGGCAACAACAGGCTCAAAATACAAGGAGCAACTTCGCGTTCCCTTTCCACCATTTTCATTCTTCTGTAAGTTCATCAAGGACTTAGCTAGAGCCAAAAACGATCCGAGCTTCAACACCTTGGGAACCAACATCTGTGGCTCTACTAAACAGAGACACGAGACTTTCAGTCCCAGACAGACCCTAAAGGTCTAATTTCCGTAAAAAAGACAGGGGTTGTGCCCACTACTAACACAGCCGCTTCCAATGGAAATGAAAGCCCTATGGAACCAGATCATCATTGCCCTATCCATGATAAACCACATCCTTTAAGGAAATGCTGTGTCTTCACATCAAAGCCCTTTGAGGAACGTAAGGAGTTCCTAAGGAGTCATAATATCTGCTTCAGATGCTGTGCATCCATTGAGCATTTCACCAGAGACTGTGAGGTTCCAGTCAAGTGTTCTGAATGTAATAGTGATCTACATGTGTCCAACCGGGACCAATCAGGCGGAACCTAGAACCAGTTAGCTGGCGCAAGCCCCATTCCAATCAAGGCAGGGAGAGTCATGGCGGGGAGAGTGCCGACCGACCAACCACTATAGTCACGCCCAGATGCACAGAGGTATGTGGAAAAGGACTTGTGTGCGGTAAGTCTTGTTCTAAGATTTGCCTCGTGGATGTGTTTCCTACTGCACAACCAAAGACCATAATAATGTATGCTATTCTAGATGACCAAAGTAATCGTTCCCTAGCTAGCCCTAAGTTCTTTGATCTGTTCAGGATAGAGGGAGAAACTGCACCCTACACCCTAGGAACATGCTCTGGTCTTGTGACAATCTCAGAAAGAATTGCTAATGGTTCACCTTGAAGCCCATCAAAGGAGATAAGAAACTCTCTCTTCCAGCCCTTTCAGAGTGTGACAAATTGCCGGATGCAAGGGATGAGATTCCCACACCTGAAGCCGAACAGCATTACCCTTATCTCAGGAACATAGCCAGAGAGATTCCTCCCCTTGATAACCATGCTGAGATCTTACTTTGGTAGAGACATTCTGAGGCTCATAAGGTCCTTAAACTTTGCAATGGCCCTTTCAACGCATATACCCAAAAACTTACAGTGGGTTGGGTCATCGTGGGGAATGTAGGTCTCGACAGAGCCCGCAGACCCTGCCAAGTACACTTTTTCAGAACCAACGTATTAAGAGGGGGACGAACTTCTTACTTCAGGCAGTGTCCCAACCACTACTATGTCCAAGAGGTTCCTTGCCCAAATATTCTAAAAACTTGTTCATCAGAAACCAGCTTAAATCCCAAGGAGTCAGCTGCAGAAGAATGTTCCTGGACAGAAGGGCAGCTTATAGAAAGGCCTTCATGATCTCAATTGGAGCTCTCTTCAAGCCCTTCCAAGCTTTGCAGTCCTCACAGAGTTCATTTAAATTTTCATGATAAATCCTATATCACTGGCAACAAGCCTTCTGATTTATGTAGTTCTGATGAGATACCACAGAAATGCGAGCCTTCCAGTCAACCATTTGACAATGAGTTTACTTCTGTAAAGGAAGTATCTTCTGAATGTTCTATAAAGGAGGTTCCTTCAACAGAGGAAGAGTTTATTTCATATACTTTGCAAGAACCTTCAGTTCCATCTACAGTTGTTGATTGCACCCAAGAGGATCATAGTTCTTCCCAGTCTTCAACGGATGAGCACCTTCATATTGCTCAGCCTTTTCTGGAAACCACAGGGAAAAGTTCACCGCCAATGTCCATGACAAACAACCCAAGTCTGTACATAGAAAGACAGATCCCATTTCAGAAGTGAAATGCAGACATGAGCATTTGCGTTCACGATTCATAGACAGAAAACAATCTACATCTAAATCAGCCTCACAAAATAAGCGTTCTCGCTCTAAATTGGTGACACAGACAGAGAAGTCACATTCTAAATCTTTGGCAAGATCAAGAAGAACCAAGTCTCGCTCAGCTTCTAATGAAAGCAACAGACAATCTCCTGTAGTAAAAAAGAAGAAATCCACATCTGGGGTGCGTAAAAGATCACTCAAGAATAAACCAGAAAAGATAGGAAATATTCCTGTGCCATATGGCGTTTTCAAAGAGCACACCCTTTATAAGTTTCGGTGGAAGCAGGTACAACATCTCGCCAGTCAGTTCTG
>CM065594.1:289295803-289413174 GCA_033119425.1 Bufotes viridis
AAAGAAAGCAATAAATGACAAAAGATAGCATTTAAAAATCACTAAAACAGAAGGATAGCGCAGAAGCATTAAAAAACTACAAGGAAAATAAATCAAACAAACTAGAGACAGAGAAATTCATTGCCAAAGAGTATAAAAGAAAAGCTATTAAATATTTTCTTCTCCACTGTATTCACTGAAGAAAATAAACTGTTAGATAAAATGCAGAATGTAAAAGTTAATTCCCTATTGAAAGTGCCCTGTCTGACCCAGGAAGAAGAAGTACAGCGGCGTCTTAAAAATATAAAAATAGAGATATTGCTGGGACCAGATGGCATACACCCCAGTATCCTAAGAGAATTAGGTATTAAGGACTCTATATTGACAGGGGGTGTTCCACAGGATTGGCACAAATCAAATGTGGTGCCAGTATTCAATAAGGGTCCAAAAACAGAGCCCAGAAACTATAGGCCGGTAAGTTTAACATCTGTCGTGGGTAAACTGTTTGAAGGTTTTCTAAGAGATGCTATCTTGGAGTAGTACCTCAATGAAAAAACAAAATCGCCATATCAGCATGGCTTCATGAGGGATCAGTCATGTCAAACTAATTTTATCACTTTCTATGAGGAGGTAAGTTCTAGACTTTACCGGGGTGAATCAGTGGATGTCGTATATCTGGACTTCTACAAAGCATTTGACACTGTACCACATAAAAGGTTAGTATATAAAATGAGAACGCTGGACTAAGAAAATGTCTGTATGTGGGTAAGAAACTGGCTGAGTGACAGAAAACAGAGGGTGGTTATTAACGGTACACACTCAGATTGGGTCACTGTCACTAGTTGAGTACCTCAGGGGTCAGGATTGGGCACTATTCTCTTCAATAGATTTATTAATGATCTTGTAGAAGGCTTGCACAGTAAAAAGACAATTTTTGCAGATGACACTAAACTGTGTAAAGTAATAGACACGGAAGAGGACATTATACTGTATATATACTACAGAGGACAGTATACTTTATATATACTACAGAGGACAGTATACTGCTACAGAGGGATCTGGATAGATTGGAGGCTTGGGCAGAGAAGTGGCAGATGAGGTTTAACACTGACAAATGTAAAGTTATGCACATGGGAAGTAATAATACAAGTCACCCGTACATACTAAATGGTAAAACACTGGGTAACTCTAACATGGAAAAGGACCTAGGAATTTTAGTGAACAGCAAACTAAGCTGTAGAAACCAGTGTCGGGCAGCTGCTGCCAGGGGAAATTAGATAATGGGCTTAATTATCTATGATGAGAACAAAGTCCTACCACTTTACAAATCACTAGTCAGACCACACATGGAGGACTTTGTACAGTTCTGGGCTCCTGTGAACAAGGCAGACATAGTAGAGCTGAAGAGGGTTCAGAGGAGGGCAACTAAAGTAATAACTGTAATGGGTGCACTACAGTACCGTGAAAGATTATCAAAATTAGGGTTATTCACTTTAGAAAAAAAGACGACTGAGGGCAGATCTAATAACTATGTATAAATATATCAGGGGTCAGTACAGAGATCTCTCCCATCATCTATTTATCCCCAGGACTGTGACGAGGGGACATCCTCTGCGTCTGGAGGAAACAAGGTTTGTACACAAACATAAAAGAGGATTCATTACGCTAAGAGCAGTGAGACTATGGAACTCTCTGCCTGAGGAGGTGGTGATAGTGAGTTCACTAAAAGAGTTTAAGAGGGGCCTGGATGTATTTGTGGAGTGTAATAATATTACAGGCTATAGCTACTAGAGAGGGGTCGTTGACCCACGTATTTTTTCTGACTGCCTGATTGGAGTCGGGGAGGAATTTTTTCCCCCTAAAGTGGGGAAAATTGGCTTCTATCTCACAGGTTTTTTTTGCCCCCCCTGGATCAACTTGCAGGATAACAGGCCGAACTGGATGGACAGATGTCTTTTTTCAGCCTTATAATCTATGTTACATCCTATTCCACTTGACTGCAAAAAATTGGCCATTTACAAGTGTGAATGACGCCCTTTTTTCCACATGTCTGGACACCAGCTCTTGCGGGAATCCAGCTCTATTTTTTGGACTTTCACATACAGGCCCCTGTATTTGCAGTTTTACAGGAATGGAGGGTGCCCGTGCCAATCGCAGACAGGGTGGTCCCTAGAAAAATAGAGGTTTTTTTTATTTTCTCTCACCAAACATTTGTGTTTTAAGGAGATATATAAAAAACACCTTAGTTTCACTCTTAACTGGATCTGTCCTTTGATTACCAATATTCATTCAATACAGGAGAATATGTTTGTTTGGGAAGCTCTCACAGCGGTGCCAATCATCGCTCCAAGCCCTTGGCTACCTCTGGTAACTGAAAGCAAGGCGCTGTTTTATCTCCCTGTAAAAAGGAGTATCTGAAGGAATAACGCCAGTTAGTGACCTCCATAAAAACACATAAGGGAGGTCATTAACGGGCTAAGCATGAAGATGGCGTCTCTTATATGTGGGTTTTTTGATGTTTAATAAGAGACGATTTATGGCTGAAGCACATATCACATTCTGAACATGAAAATGGCTTCTCCCCTGTGTGAATTTTCTGATGTGTATTAAGATTTGATTTACGGTTAAAACATTTCCCACATTCTGAACATGTATATGGCTTTATCCCGGTGTGAACTTTCTGATGTCTAATAAGATCTGTTTTCAGGTTAAAACATTTCCCACATTCTGAACATGAAAATGGCTTCTCCCCTGTGTGAATTCTCTGATGCTTAAATAGAGATGATTCATCGTTAAAACATTTCCCACATTCTGAACATGAAAATGGCTTCTCTCCTGTGTGATTTCTCTGATGTCTATAAAGATTTGATTTATTTTTAAAACATTTCCCACATTCTGAACATGAAAATGGCTTCTCTCCTGTGTGATTTCTCTGATGTCTATAAAGATTTGATTTATCTTTAAAACATTTCCCACATTCTCAACATAAAAATGGCTTCTCTCCTGTGTGAATTCTCTGATGTTTAAATAGAGATGATTCATCGTTAAAACATTTCCCACATTCTGAACATGAAAATGGCTTCTCTCTTGTGTGATTTCTCTGATGTCTATAAAAATTTGATTTATCGCTAAAACATTTCCCACATTCTGAACATGAAAATGGCTTCTCCCCTGTGTGAATTCTCTGATGTTTAAATAGAGATGATTTATCGCTAAAATATTTCCCACATTCTGAACATGAAAATGGCTTCTCCCCTGTGTGAATTCTCTGATGTTTAAATAGAGATGATTCATCGTTAAAACATTTCCCACATTCTGAACATGAAAATGGCTTCTCTCTTGTGTGATTTCTCTGATGTCTATAAAGATTTGATTTATCGCTAAAACATTTCCCACATTCTGAACATGAAAATGGCTTCTCCCCTGTGTGAATTCTCTGATGTTTAAATAGAGATGATTTATCGCTAAAATATTTCCCACATTCTGAACATGAAAATGGCTTCTCCCCTGTGTGAATTCTCTGATGTTTAACTAGAGATGATTCATCGTTAAAACATTTCCCACATTCTGAACATGTATATGGCTTTACCCCGGTGTGAACTTTCTGATGTCTAATAAGATCTGTTTTCAGGTTAAAACATTTCCCACATTCTGAACATGTATATGGCTTCTCCCCTGTGTGAATTCTCTGATGTTTAACTAGAGATGATTCATCGTTAAAACATTTCCCACATTCTGAACATGTATATGGCTTTACCCCGGTGTGAACTTTCTGATGTCTAATAAGATCTGTTTTCAGGTTAAAACATTTCCCACATTCTGAACATGAAAATGGCTTCTCTCCTGTGTGATTTCTCTGATGTCTATCAAGATTTGATTTATCGTTAAAACATTTCCCACATTCTGAACATGAAAATGGCTTCTCCCCTGTGTGAATTTTCTGATGTTTAAATAGAGATGATTTATCGCTAAAAATTTCCCACATTCTGAACATGAAAATGGCTTTACCCCTGTGTGAATTCTCTGATGTTTAACTAGAGATGATTCATCGTTAAAACATTTCCCACATTCTGAACATGAAAATGGCTTCTCTCCTGTGTGATTTCTCTGATGTCTATAAAGATTTGATTTATCGTTAAAACGTTTCCCACATTCTGAACATGAAAATGGCTTCTCCCCTTTGTGAATTCTCTGATGTTTAAATAGAGATGATTCATCGTTAAAACATTTCCCACATTCTGAACATGAAAATGGCTTCTCCCCTGTGTGATTTCTCTGATGTCTATCAAGATTTGATTTATCGTTAAAACATTTCCCACATTCTGAACATGAAAATGGCTTCTCTCCTGTGTGAATTTTCAGATGTGTATTAAGATGTGATTTACGGTTAAAACATTTCCCACATTCTGAACATGTATATGGTTTCACCCCGGTATGAACTTTCTGATGTCTAATAAGATCTGTTTTCAGGTTAAAACATTTCCCACATTCTGAACATGAATATGGCTTCTCCCCTGTGTGAATTCTCTGATGTAGAACAAGATATGATTTCAGGTTAAAACATTTCCCACATACTGAACATGAAAATGGCTTCTCCCCTGTGTGATTTCTCTGATGTGTGACAAGGTTCGATTTATATCTAAAACATTTTCCACATTCTGAACATGAAAATGGCTTCTCCCCTGTGTGATTTCTCTGATGTGTGACAAGGTTCGATTTATATCTAAAACATTTTCCACATTCTGAACATGAAAATGGCTTCTCCCCTGTGTGAATTCTGTGATGTGTATCAAGATTTGATTTACGGTTAAAATCACTCCCACATTCTGAACATGAGAATGGCTTCCCTCTTATGTGAGCTGTTTGATGTTTAGCATCTGTTCTGTGACTTCTATTCTGTGTTACAGTCTGTGATGAATCAGAAGATCGGACCTGTTTAAAAGAATCAAATGATGCATTGTTGCTGTGATTGGATGAGGGTATATCTTGGATGTTGGCATGTTCTTCAAATGTATGTCGTGTGATACCAAAATCATCTACTTCAAAATCTGTAGATACCAGATGTTTCTCTAAGTTCCTGGTACAGTCATCTGCCAAGAATAAAACACATTTTATTATTGATGAATAACATTCAAATTGTATTGAAGTTTTATAACTTTTCCATATAAAAAAAATCCACAGAAATTACAAGGCATGGCGCAAAGGCCAAACAGATCACAATCTAATAGTAGACCGAGGAGCATAACTACAAAAAACGCTGGCTCCCACCTTGAGCAACTTCCCTGCAACCCCACCCAATAAGTCATTTAAAAGATATATAAATAAAACATTTCCTAGCGCTGGAATACCCTCTTAGTGCCCCACACAATAGTTATGCCACCTTTGTGCGCCCCCTGCAGTAGTGCTGTCCCTTAGTGTCCCCTTTACATCAGTGAAGCTCCTATACTGTGAAGGTTAAAGTAATACCGAGCACATCATGCTCCTCCCAGCAGCAGGAAAATATCTGGTGTTCAGTGGTGAGAATTTTTTGTATGACCTCTTAAGGCTACATTCACACGTGAAAAAAAGGCCATAAAAAACGTTGACACACTCAGTTTTTCATGGCCATTTTTCAACCATTTTTGCATCCCTTTCTTGGTCGTCTGGACGTTTTGCATTCATTTTTAACGGTTATTATTTGAGGAGATTTATTTAATTACCAACCCCTGCAGTATACATGATGTCCCCATAGTGGCCCCAGTTAGTCATAATGTTCCCCAGGGTGGCCCCCCATCAGTAATAATTAAGAATGTTAATAATGTGCAGGGTATTGTTTTTGTGGGAAAAAAATGACTCCTCTCATGCACTTGCACGCGTAGAGAAAAGTCGCTCCTCATTTGGTGCTAAAGGACCCACACTTTCACTGGGATGATGTCACCATGCGCTCCTAAGCAATAATGCTGGGAGAGCATGGTGATGTCATCAAGTCCTTCAGCACCAAGAGAGACTGCCTTGTGTGTGCAAGCGGATAAGGCAATTTATTTTTATTTTAACCCCTAAAAGGCCATTTTCCTCTAGTGTACCCATTTTTAAAAAATAGTCCCATTGTTTTACATGGGGTTCATCTGGCAGTGAAAACGGCCACAAATAGCACATGTCGTATTATTAACGTATTTTTTACTAGCCTTTAAAAAAAATGGCGACATGAATAGCGCCATTGACTTTAATTCATTCTAAAAACAGCTGTGTGCCATTTTTCCCTGTTGTGTGAATGTAGCCTTATCTTGCGGCCTTTCCCGATTACACAAACTACATATAGCGCCAAGGAATAATCCTGTGACCCGAACATCATCACTGCAGCTAGGACACTGTGCACACCGAGGTCTCTCCAAATCTCAGTCCTGTCACTCTCAAGTAAACACACTGCATGGCTCACACTATAACATCTTCCTTTTGTCATGCATTTATATTAAAGGGGTTGTCTCATCAGAGACAATGGGGGCAATTCACAAGGATATGCCCCTTATGTCTGGTAGGTGCAGGTCCCACCGCTGAGACCTGCACCTATCTCCTAAATGGAGCCCCGAAAGTGGTGGAGGGTGCACTGTGCATGCGCAGCACTGGCCCGGCACTGGCTTGGCTATATCAGTCAGGCCCATAGAAGTGTATGGAAACAGTGGCCGGTCATGCGCGGTGCGCTCCCATTCACTTCTATGGGGAGAGCGCATGGTGGTGGCCGGACCAGAGTCCTCCAGCCACCACCTTGGCCCGCTCTGTTCTTGATATAGGTGGGGGTCCCAGCAGTTGAACCTGCACCTATCAGACATTGTCTCAGATCAGACAAGTCTTTTAACTCCTTAGTGACCAGTCTGTTTGGGGCTTTACTGACCAAGTGTTTTTCTTCCTTTTTTAGTCGAGTTCCAAGAGCTAAATTTTTTTATTTTTCTGTCTATACAGCTTTATGGGGGCTTGTTTCTTGCAGGACAAGTTGTAGTTTTCAATGGCGCCATTTTTGGGGTACACATAACTTTCTGATCAAATTTTATTACTCTTTCTGGGAGGGAGATGGGAAAAACAGCAGTACTGCAAGTGCGTTTTTATGTTATCAATTTTATGGCGTTCATTTTTCGGTATAAATGACATAATATCTTTATTCTCTGGGTCACTATGATTACAGTGATTCCAAATACATATAGTTTTTTTTTTCTGTTTAACTTTTCTTTTTTTCAATAAAAGAAAAAAATGTTTTTGCATTGCCCAATACATATAACTTTTTTTTTCTGTCTATGGAGTTGTGTGAGAGCTTGATTTTCGCCTCTCATGCGGACAAAAGTCCATTAGCAGATCAAAGGTTCTGTAGTTGTCAATTATCTAAAGAATGGCTGACAACTGTCCAGTAGGTGGTACATGGCTAGTGGGCAGGAAAATGCTGGAAAATCCCAACATTCCAGCTGCTTCTATCAGTCTTCACGAGTTCACTGGAAATTGCTAGAAAACCATAAGGAAGAACCAAAAAGATGTGTCCAGGCCATATTCTAGACAATGCTAGGACTGGCTGCTAAGGAAGAAAGGAAGGAAGGAAGAAGGGAAGAGGCAGAAGAGAGAAGGAGAAGAGAAAAGAAAAGTGCTACAGAAGACGAAACCAGAAGGGGCCCGAGCAAGGACTGGGACCGGAGAGACATGAGAAGACCTCTGTATAGTAACTACACTGTACTGTAGAGGGAGAGGAATTTGTGGTTTACTTACCAAATGGTCTTGGGAGTAACTTTATTATTAGTAGTAATTATTAGTAATTGTTACTGTGTACAAGTCTCTCCGTATGTGAGATTTATGTTTGTTCCTTTATACTTTCATATATACTCATCACATCAGTAATAGTAATAACTGTAATATCATTATTCCCACATTGCACAATATATCTATTTATTTCTATAAGCAGAATCTTAGCGACCGCTCTGCTTTACTTAGTGGTCACTACTCACCTGGGCGGTTATCTGTAGGAACGTCCTCTATACTCTGCTCATCGCCCCTCACATCTGTCTCTGTAGGATTAATATTGTTCAGATCTTCACCCGGATTCACAAGCTGTGAAATAAATATTATAGAAGTCATCAGACGGTTGGAGAAGTCGTGTGGAAGGTTTTATATGACCTGAAAAGACGACCAAAAATGACCGGACAGCAGGAGTTATCTGACCCAAATATCTGCAGGTCTCCTGTATAAATCCAATCTGATTGCTTCATTATTCCAACCAGTTTGCAATGCAGGGAGAGCAGCCCTTATATTCCATCCCTAACATTACACTGTGTATATATAACATTACATTGTGTGTATATAACATTACATTGTGTGTATATAACATTACATTGTGTGTATATAACATTACACTGTGTATATATAACATTACATTGTGTATATATAACATTACATTGTGTATATAACATTACATTGTGTGTATATAACATTCCATTGTGTGTATATAACATTCCATTGTGTATATATAACATTCCATTGTGTATATATAACATTACATTGTGTATATATAACATTACATTGTGTATATAACATTACATTGTGTATATATAACATTACATTGTGTGTATATAACATTACATTGTGTATATATAACATTACATTGTGTGTATATAACATTACATTGTGTATATAACATTACATTGTGTATATATAACATTACATTGTGTGTATATAACATTACATTGTGTATATAACATTACATTGTGTATATATAACATTACATGGTGTGTATATATAACATTACACTGTGTATATATAACATTACACTGTGTATATAACATTACACTGTGTATATAACATTACACTGTGTATATATAACATTACATTGTGTATATATAACATTACACTGTGTATATATAATATTACATTGTGTATATAACATTACATTGTGTGTATATATAACATTACATTGTGTATATATAACATTACATTGTGTGTATATAACATTACATTGTGTATATAACATTACATTGTCTGTATATAACATTACATTGTGTATATAACATTACATTGTGTATATATAACATTACATTGTGTATATATAACATTACATTGTGTGTATATAACATTACATTGTGTGTATATAACATTACATTGTGTGTATATAACATTACATTGTGTATATAACATTACATTGTGTATATATAACATTACATTGTGTGTATATATAACATTACATTGTGTGTATATAACATTACATTGTGTATATAACATTACATTGTGTGTATATAACATTACATTGTGTGTATATAACATTACATTGTGTGTATATAACATTACATTGTGTATATAACATTACATTGTGTGTATATAACATTACATTGTATATATAACATTACATTGTGTGTATATAACATTACATTGTGTATATATAACATTACATTGTGTATATAACATTACATTGTGTGTATATAACATTACATTGTGTATATATAACATTACATTGTGTATATAACATTACACTGTGTGTATATAACATTACATTGTGTATATATAACATTACATGGTGTGTATATATAACATTACATTGTGTATATAACATTACATTGTGTATATAACATTACACTGTGTATATAACATTACACTGTGTATATATAACATTACATTGTGTATATATAACATTACACTGTGTATATATAATATTACATTGTGTATATAACATTACATTGTGTGTATATAACATTCCATTGTGTGTATATAACATTACATTGTGTATATATAACATTACATTGTGTATATATAACATTACATTGTGTGTATATAACATTACATTGTGTATATAACATTACATTGTGTATATATAACATTACATTGTGTGTATATAACATTACACTGTGTATATATAATATTACATTGTGTATATAACATTACATTGTGTGTATATATAACATTACATTGTGTATATATAACATTACATTGTGTGTATATAACATTACATTGTGTATATAACATTACATTGTGTATATATAACATTACACTGTGTGTATATAACATTACATTGTCTGTATATAACATTACATTGTGTATATAACATTACATTGTGTATATATAACATTACATTGTGTATATATAACATTATATTGTGTATATATAACATTATATTGTGTGTATATAACATTACATTGTGTGTATATAACATTACATTGTGTGTATATAACATTACATTGTGTATATAACATTACATTGTGTATATATAACATTACATTGTGTGTATATATAACATTACATTGTGTATATATAACATTACATTGTGTGTATATATAACATTACATTGTGTATATAACATTACATTGTGTGTATATAACATTACATTGTGTATATAACATTACATTGTGTGTATATAACATTACATTGTGTGTATATAACATTACATTGTGTGTATATAACATTACATTGTGTGTATAACATTACATTGTGTATATAACATTACATTGTGTATATATAACATTACATTGTGTGTATATAACATTACATTGTATATATAACATTACATTGTGTGTATATAACATTACATTGTGTGTATATAACATTACATTGTGTATATAACATTACATTGTGTGTATATAACATTACATTGTGTATATATAACATTACATTGTGTATATAACATTACACTGTGTGTATATAACATTACATTGTGTATATAACATTACACTGTGTATATATAACATTACATTGTGTATATAACATTACACTGTGTGTATATAACATTACATTGTGTGTATAACATTACACTGTGTGTATATAACATTACATTGTGTGTATATAACATTACATTGTGTATATATAACAATATATTGTGTATATATAACATTACATTGTGTATATATAACATTACATTGTGTATATATAACATTACATTGTGTATATATAACATTACATTGTGTGTATATAACATTACATTGTGTATATAACATTACATTGTGTGTATATAACATTACATTGTGTATATAACATTACATTGTTTTTTTGTTTTTTTTTCTTTTTGAAAAGAAATCATGCCTCTCCACCCCACAATACCCCCCCCCCCGACCCCGCAGGGAAGAGAAAAAAAAAAAAAAACTCTTAATCGTCCCAATCCTTCCAAATAATACTCCACTTAGTATAATGCTATATGCACACGACAGTGTTTTTTCTCGGCTTCCGTTCCATTTTTTTTGCGGATCCCATTCATTTCTATGGATCCGCAAAAAAAACTGATGCCTCTTCCGTTTCCTGTCCGCGTCCGTATTCCACATTTCACGTCCGCAAAAAAAATATGGCATGTCCTATTCTTGTCCGCAAAAAACGGTTTGCGGACCCATAGAAGTCAATGGGTCCGCAAAAAAAACGGAAGCCACACTGAAGCCTTCCGTTTTTCCATCCGCATCCGTTTTTTTTGCGGATGGTTGCTTGCAAACCAGGGCACTTGTGCAGGTACTTTAAGAAACTGTTTCAAGCCTTCCGTTTTTTTTGCGGATCCGCAAAAAAAACGGAAGACACACGGAAACACAACCTACAAAATTTGCGGACACACGGAACGGATGTGGATGTGAAAAAAAAAGGAAGACGGATCCGCGATTTGCGGACAGCAAAAAACAACTGTCGTGTGCATATAGCCCAAGAGCCTCTTTGTCTATACAACACCTTCTCATAGCCAATTGTTGCACTCTGGAGCAGAGGGGGAACACCATTCTCTAGCTATGAGAAGCCTAGCCAAAAACATCGCTTTCATCAACAATTGGCGCTTCGGGGGCTGACAGTTAACTTCCGATAAATCACCAAGGACCCATATCTTTGGGGATAGAGGAATATCCACACTAAGCCTCTGAACCAGAACTATTTGAACCATTCTCCAATACTTGTTCACTATCGGACAGTCCCAGAACAGATGAAGATGATCTGCCCCGGGGTCCCCGCATCGAAGGCAGTCGGAGGAAGTTCTAAATCCTCTCCTATGGAGCCATAAAGGTGTAAAATATATTTTGTGTATAATATTGAACTGAACAACAGTGTGATTGAAATTGTGAGAAACCAATCTTAAACCATCACCTATATTCTCCCAATCCGGGGAACCCACCTTAAGACAATAAAACAGACCAGGATCTCTGTCCTGGAGAAAGACAATCCATAAAAATTTTCATCAAGTGCCTATAACAATGTGAAAGTTTGACTTTCATACATCCTTTCTTACTAATCAAATTGTGCAAAAATTCAGGAGTGTCTACATTAAATGAATGACTAACAGCAGTGCTAAGAAGTGCCGACCTCAATTGGAAGTAGGCATACCAAGCCACCTCACCTACGTTTAACTTTTGTTTTAGCTCCATATGCGACAGGATTTGCCCATCTTTAACCACCTGATGTATATATTGAATATTTTTCATCCTCCAGTATTGCCTGCAGTTAGGGTCATCTAAGTTCAGAAGTTTTTGGTTATGCCATAGTGGGGTACAGATTAGTAATGCCTCAACTTTAAACCAACCTTTTATAACCAACCAAGCTTTAATAGCCATCTTGCAGAAGGGTTTATACCCAGTCTGTGTATTAAGTAAATAATCGGACTCTAGTACTGTAAAAAAATCTGAAAAACCTGAGTCCTTTACCAATTTTCTACAAAGATGGTTATTTTCCCAGTCATTAAAAAAACTGAGTTGGGAGGCCATATAGTAACCCCTAAAATAGGGGAGGTTAAGACCTCCCCGATTGTAGGGCATAGAAAAATATAGCGCCTTTAATCTCACACGCTTTCTCCCCCATAGCAAATCGTTGATCATCCGCTCTATCAGCCTAAAGTACTTATCTTCAATCCATACAGGCGAATTGCGTAGAACATACAGAACCTGGGGAAGCACCACCATTTCTATTAATGAGATTCTGTCTGCTCTTGCGGGCAGAATTTTTTGCCATACCTTAATTTTAGATCTCACTTTTAACAATAAGGGAAGCAGATTAAGTTGTAGGTAATCTTGAATTTTGGCAGTAACTGTTATCCCCAGGTATTTTATTGAGTCAGAAATCATTAACCGATTAATAATAGGATTTTCCCTCGATCCTCGCAATTCGTCTACAGGGAGAAGAGCAGTTTTCTCCCAGTTAACCTCAAGTCTGGAAGAGGCAGAAAACAGATTAACCAATTCCATTATTCGAGGGAGTGTAGTTTCTGTTTGCTGGATAAAAAACAAGATATCATCTGCATAAAGGGATATACGGTCCTGTTTCCCCATTACACCAAAACCGACCACTTTCAAGTCCTGCCTAATGCTAGCTGCAAGGGGTTCAATATAGATATTAAATAAAAGAGGGGAAAGGGGACACCCTTGGCGTGTACCTCTTCCCAATACAAAGCTCTCTGTCAGTATGTCATTAATCCTGATCCTAGCTACTGGGCATTTGTATAGCAACTGCACCATCGCCATAAACTCAGGGCCAAAGCCTATCCTCTTCATCACCTCCCAGAGGAACCCCCACTCGACTCTGTCAAACGCTTTAGTGGCATCCAATGACAGAATAGAGCGGGCGCCACTCCCAGGAGATTGGATGTTAGTGTAGAACCTGTGCAGATTATGGTGAGTGCCCCTTTTTGGCATAAAGCCATTTTGATCTGGATGGATAACAGAGGACATAACCCCGGAGAGCCTCCTAGCCAGAATTTTTGATAGTATCTTAATATCCGAATTTAATAAAAAAATAGGTCTGTATGAACTCAAATCAAGCGGATCTTTATCTTTTTTAGGAATTAGGACTATCAAAGCTTCCATCATGGACTGTGGTAGGCCCCCTCCCTGTAGGAAAACAGAAAACACCTCCAGTAGATGAGGAAGAATAACAGCCCTATACTTGCGATAAAATTCATACGGAAGACCATCTAACCCTGAAGATGAGTTCCCAGAGATAGAGCCCAAGGCCTCCTGGATCTCCAAAAGAGACAATTCTCTTTCCCAAAATTTTTTTTGGGCTTCCGTTATCATTGGAAGATGGATTCTCTCCAGGAACTGCCTCGCCAAGTCAGATGGTAATCCAGGAGAAGCTCTATAAATCTGAAAGAAGTATTGCAAAAAAGTATCTCTGATTTCCTCTGGGTCTGATATAATTACACCATCTAAATTACAGATCAAAGTAATATCTTTCTTTTTCTTATCCTGTTGTGTAATTATTCTGGCTAGGAGCTTACCAGGACGTCCGGACTCTGAAAAATATTTTTGTCCCTTAAAAAACAGTCTATGATTTGCTTTCTCCATTACAAAGTCCTCCAGAGAGCAACTAGCCTTCTGCATCTCTTCTTTATTATCTTCACTAGGTTGAGCAATAAAACGCTCAGTTGTGGATGCCACGATCTTAACCAATTCCTCCTCTTTTTTCCTAAATGTTCTCCTCACAGCCGCAATATCACTTATAAGAACCCCCCTCAAATATGCTTTCAAGGCGTCCCAAACTGAATTGATTCTAGCAGAGGGGAGATTCACTTCCCAAAAAGAGGATACATGTATTTTAATGGACTGATAATTATCCATAATGGTAAGCCAGTATGGATTCAGCCTAAAGCCTAGGCCCCTATTATCTTTATCCTCCCCAATGCAAACCTCAATAGAAACGGGTGAGTGATCTGAAACTGTTCTTACTCCATAACGTTTCCTTCTAATATTATTCAAATTTCTCTTATTAGTAAACGCTAAATCAATCCTAGACATTGCTCTACCCCCTCTGCTAACACAGGAGTAAACTCTCTTTCCTCCGCCAAGATATTCCCATATATCTACCAATCCAACCTCCGAACAGAACTGAGGCAATGGAGAACTGCGGATATTCCTTCCCAATTCTGCATCTAGAGACAGTGTGTCCTTTTCAGGATCCATAACAGCGTTAAAATCTCCCATCAGCACAAGCCGACATTCTTGTCTCTTTTCCGAAAAGCGCAATAGTTGGGTAAGTGGATACACAGAAAATGGCGGAGGTATATAGAAGAAAGCGAGAGTGTAGCTATGACCATAAAGCCTACCATACAAAAAAATAAATCTGGTCATCTATATAAGATTCTAATAGGGAAAAATCTATAGAATTATGAATCAGGATCGATACTCCCCTAGAGGCACTACTAAAGGTTGAGTGGTAGGATTGGGAATGCCATCCCGTCATCAAACGGGTCGCAGACTCATCAGTAAGCTGAGTTTCCACTATGCAAATGATTGCAGGAAGATATCTCTTTAATGCATCCATAATAGCTTGCCTCTTAACCCTTTCCCCAAGGCCTCTAACATTCCAAAAGACAATTCTAACGGTTCTACCAGAAGTCAATTATAGAGGGAAAAAAAAAAAAAAAACATACCCCTTCCCTGCAAGGCAGTACCCATCCCCTCTCCCCCCCTCTATTGGTCCGCCCGATCTAGTCGGCAAACCTCTATCTTCCGGCCGTTCTCCCCCCCCGCTCATCCCATCCTCCCTCCAACCCCCCCGCTAATTTATTTCAATTCATTTCCTTTCGAGAAGGTATTTCATATGCCCAGCTGTTCCATCCAGTCCAGCACTTGTTGCGGTTTTTCAAAGAATTGGGAAGTCCCGTTGTAAATCACTCTCAATTTCGCTGGATACTGTAGAGAATATTTAATATCCTTAGACGCCAAACGTTTCTTTATCTCAGTAAAACTTCTTCTTTTCTCTTGAGTCTGCCGAGCAAAATCGGGGAAGAATAACAATTTTGTACCCTGGTAGTCAATAGGTGAACATTCTCTAGCTCTTCTCAGTATCATGTCTCTATCCATCGACAATAACAGCTTTATTAAGATTACTCGCGGCGGCCTCCCTGGGATGGGTTTCCCCCCTGGGATCCGGTGGGCTCTTTCTATTTGAAACATAGACGAAAAATATTCAGTGCCCAGATTTTCCACAATCAAATCTTTAAGTTGCTCCACTAGCTGCCGGCCTTTAACTCCTTCTGGAAATCCAACTATACGGATGTTATAGCGCCTTGATCTGTTTTCCAGATCCTCCAGCTTATTTTGTAAAAAGGAGTTTTCTGAAGCCAGGAGCGCCGTCTTAGTTTTTAACATGACAGTATCTGTTTGCAGGGATTTAACCATTTTTTCCACGTTAAGAACTCGATCGCGGATTTTTGCCAGCTCGTCTCTTATTAACGATATATCACTCTGCATAAACCCCAACTGGACGGACATCCCCTGCATTAGAATACCGTTATCTTTGACAGCACACAGGATTTTTCCCAGAGCTAAGGGGTCATGTTCGATCTCTGTTGGCGCCAGCAGACTTTCCTCCCCTCCTTCCTGGCCCACCTCTAAGGACCCATCCTCCGACAGTTCTTCAGCTTGAGGAATTTTAACAATTTTCTTGGGGTTAACATACATTTTCCCTTTGGGTAAATCCTTTTCACTTAGAGAGAGAGATTCCAAATACTTATCGATTTTGCTCTCTAAGGTCTTGGACCCCGGCTTGGTTCCAGAAGAGTCAATTGAGCTTGGGGGCCATTTCTGTTTAAAGCCTCTTTTTTATATTAATATATTTGTTTTTATATTCCTTTTTTTTTTTTTTTTTTACCCCTTTCTTCCCCCTTTACCTCTCTGCCTCCCTCTATTTTTCCTTAAAGCCCCTCCTTTTACTTCCCAAAAGAGCCTTTTTTTTTTTTGGGGGGGGGATTTTTTAGGGATTTTTTTTTTTTTTTTTTAAGGATTTCCCCCCCCCTTTTCTTCTTTTTCACTTTTGCTTTACTGATTAGACTTTTAATTATTATTATCCCCCCCCCTCTTTTTTTTATTTTTTGTCCTTATACTTCAAGGTCCAGATAAACAATGTTCAGATAGACAACTCCTGTGGAGCACCACACAAAGCACAGGGCGCCTAGGTAAGTGCAAGCAGAAACAAAATCAGCACACACAGTCTTTAGGTTTAGGTTTTCTCACGTGTCAGATGGATGCCCAGCCACAGACGTCCTCACTTGACAGACACGATTCCGGACAGGAGCAGACAAGGGCAGGCGGAGACAACTAGCCCGGCTCAGCAGCAGGAAACCAGGAGAAGCCGAACGCAGCACCGCTCCAGCAGGGGAGAACGGCAGATCCAGCCAGGGAACAACACAGAGGAACAGAGAAGGCGGAGGGGAGGACGGGGAGACCCAAACGAAGCCACGGCAGGAGAGGAGAGACGCCGGACCACACACGAAGGGGAGAAGGAGAGACGAAGGTCGAAAGCAGCAACCGGAGGTCAGGAGGCGGGAGCAGTCCAAGAACGGCGTCAGTTCAGGGGGGCAGACTTTTGGGTCAAACTTCGCGCCCCAGGCGCAACACGGGAGACATGGAGGGAGGGAGGGAGAGTGGGGGAGGAGAGCGCAACGTGAACATTCACGTCATCACGCCGCCCACATGCAGTCTACTATTGATAACATTACATTGTTGGTGCCCCTGTTTCCCTTGCTGGCCGCCCCAGGGCTGTGAAGCCGGTAAGCCAAAATTCTTTCGGTCCATGGCTTATTTACCTCCTAGGAATGGACATAATCATCTGCTCTGCTGCAGCCAATGACTGGATTCAGGGGTAACATGTCCACAAGAGACACATCACCACTAAAGCCAGTGATTGGCTGCAGTAAAGCAGGTGACCATGCCTGTGCCGGCGAGGGAGCAAACAACATTTACTGGAAGATGGACACACAGGAGCCGGCACACATAACCGGAACTGAGGGTAGCAGGTACATATGACTTTTTCCATAGTAGAGGCTGCGGACTCATGTGAAAAGTTACTTATTCCGGAACAAACCCTTTAATGCTGTCTTCCTGTTCTATCTAGAAGTTTTGGGAAGACTGCAGGCATGAAGATACTTTACCTAGTATAAGGAACAGGGGAGAACACAGGAGAGGTGAGAACTGATTATCTATCACCACTAGAACACCAAGCTTATAACTGTCTATAGTATAAGGACAGGAGAGAACACAGGAGAGGTGAGAACTGATTATCTATCACCACTAGAACACCAAGCTTATCACTGATTATAGTATGACAGGGGAGGACATAGGAGAGGTGAGAACTGATTATCTATCACCACTAGAAGACCATGCTTATTACTGTCTATAGTATAAGGACAGGGGAGAACACAAAAGAGGTGAGAACTGATTATCTATCATCACTAGAACACCCTGCTTATCACTGTCTATAGTGTAATGACAGGAGAGAACACAGGAGAGGTGAGGACTGATTATCTATCATCACTAGAACACCCTGCTTATCACTGTCTATAGTATAAGGACAGGAGAGAACACAGGAGAGGTGAGAACTGATTATCTATCACCACTAGAACACCCTGCTTATCACTGTCTATAGTATAAGGACAGGAGAGAACACAGGAGAGGTGAGAACTGATTTTATTACAAGACCCGGAGGCTCGTATTGCTATTCTCTCTCTTTACTCTGACCAATAGCAGCAAAGAAAAATGAACATGTGATCAGCCCCTCCTCATAGTCCCCCTATAACATAGTCCCCCTCCTGCTAAACTTCCTCTTTCTTTGCGGCTGACCGCAGAGATAAGTATATTTTACATTCCCTTTGCTGTATATGTAGTTTATATGGGTATATTTGGCTACACTACTCTTTTTCCTTTCTAGCTTTTTTCCCCTCATCGGGCTCCCCCCGTTGGGGGTGTTGATTTTTATTTAGCTGTATATATTATACATAGATATATTTTCCTGTCAGCACTCATTTGGTTTCTCTGGTTGATTCTCACCTGAGGTTCCTGTGAGCTCCCTGAGCTCAGGAGGCTTAGCTTTATTCCGATTCCTGTTTCTCCTTAGTCCCGGCGGGCTCTATATTCCCCCATAGCTGCTGCTCCCCCCGCTCCTTTCTGTGGCTGAGCGCTGCGGCGGTTTTCCTTTCATCTGCCGCCGCTCGCCGCTCTTAGCTCCCTGCTCGCGCCCGAGATCTCGCGAGATCTCAAGCTCTCAGCTTCCGGGCTTCTGCGCTTCCAGTCCTCGCTGCCTGCGGCGCTCCGGAGCTGTCTGGTATCGTCTGTTTCCCCTTGTGTCTCCCCTCTCCTGGCCTGAGGTAAATCCCTCTAGCCAGCAGGTGTAGTGCTCACATAGGGTGCCTATAAGGGCTATAAGTTAGGGGTTTTTCCCCTTCCTCAACTCTGCATAGGGTCTCTGGGGTTCAGAACCCCCCCTCATTCTGCTGCCCATTAGCACCATTTTTTCTTTTAACTAGGCCCCACAAAACATTTGTGGTTCTAATATCGTTATTATTCAGGGCCACATAAGTTGCATAAAGGGCCACTCATTATGTCTAATTCCAACCATAGTGATCAGGACCCAGCGGAGGATTAATTTCCTCTGGCGGATTTAACCCCTGCGGGGAAGCAAGCCCTTCAGGCTTCACTGTTTAACGCAATTGCTGCTGCCATGGGGTCTATGTCTTCGGTCATTTCTCAATCTATTGCCCAGGCCCTAGCAACCCATCCAGCAACCTCACAAATCCCGCTGCCCGCTATGGTTTCTAAACCGGCCGGGCCTGGCCAGTCTGCCTCTAGAAAACGTTTGAACGGTGATGATGTTCCCACCAATGTTGGCGCGCCAGGTTCGCGCAAAAGAGCCTGCACGCGTCAGGCAGAACGTACGCGCAATTGGAATTATGCCAGAGCACAGCAAGACAGGGATTCTGACTCTGAGGTTGGATCCAAGGAGGAGGCTATTGAATACGCCTTTGAGGAGGCAGAGGAAGACCCGTCCGGGGTCATAGATTCTAACCCCCTACCCGGGTGTAGCTCCCTGACTACGACTGCAGATGCCGCTCCTGCATCTCTGACGGACCCCACTGGGGAACCTTTGTTCGACCCAGACTTACTCCACCATCCGCGTTCCGCGGAGTGGTTGCCTTTAGAACACGTATCCAAATATTTGGAGGCTCGTGTGCATTGCCCTCTGTCCAAAGAGGCTCGCAACAAGCTCAGGGCAGAATGCCCCAGACCGGTCATCCCCAATAAGGTCTGCGAGACCCCATCCGTGGACCCCAAAATGACGCAATTTGTATTGCAGGGAACGTCAATACGTCCCTATCTATCGAAAGGTGTAAAGCCATATTATTTAAAATTGAGCCAAAACTGTCCAACTTAGCGCTCACTGAGGCTGGCAAAGAGGCCCAGGGCCTGTTATTTGGCGAGTCCTTTATCAAGGACCTAGGACGATTTGTAGGAGCTTTCACGGCCCTAGACAAGGCCCAGAGCTCTATGAAAAGAGTCTTCCACGGTAGGGTCTCTACCAGGGCCGGTAGCTTTAGGGGCCATCTGTCCGGCCACGCCCATTTTCAGTCCCGAGGTTTGGGTCGAGGCTCCTCCTCCCAGAGGTCCGCCTTCCAAGAGCACAGGCGGGAACCAGCTCCCTTCTTCCCTTCCCGAGGAAGTTCCTGGAGGTCTAGAGGATACAGAGGAAACCCCTCTTCCAGACGTCCCTACGGTGAGATTACCACCTCATTTAGATTTTTGAAGTGTTTGTGTCGGTGGCAGGCTACGTATTTTTTCCCAGGCTTGGTCTCGCATCACCTCAGACCAGTGGGTCCTCACCACGGTCAGGGGTTTCCACATCGAGCTTACCACCTTCCCGCTGTCCATTCCACCTCCACGCCCTGCGGAGCTGTCCGGGGAGAGTCGCGCACTGGTGGACGCCGAGTTGTCGGATCTCCTACACAAAAGGGCCATAGAGACGGCTCCAGCAGCCCCTTACAGGATAATCAGCAACATCTTCCTGGTGGCGAAAAAAGGAGGCCAGCTGCGGCCCGTCATCAATTTGCGCGCCCTCAACGCGTTCGTCAGGTACCGCTACTTCAAGATGGAGGGCATCCATCTTCTTCGGGACTTGCTACAGATGGGCGATTGGATGATCAAACTGGACCTAAAGGATGCTTACCTTACGGTCCCTGTAGAGGACGCGTCTCGGAACCTCCTTTGTTTCTCATGGAGGGACAGGATTTGGCGGTTTACGTGCCTCCCTTTCAGCCTCTCTTCAGCTCCATGGTGCTTCACCAAGCTGATGCGCCCGGCTTTGGCCTGGCTGCACAGTCGGGGAGTTCGCCTCATCGTGTATCTGGACGACATCCTGATTATGTCCCAGGATCGTTCAGTGTTGCTGAACCACCTTCGTGGGACCATGGATCTCCTGTCTGATCTGGGGTTCCTGCTCAACCGGGAGAAGTCCTGCCTCTCCCCGTCTCGTTAGATGGAATTCCTCGGCTTTACGGTGGATTCCACGGCAGGGACCCTCAGCCTACCATCAGCCAAGATTCGATCAATTCGGAAAAAATTGATCAGAGCCAGGTCGTCTTGCCAGATCCCATTGCGTCAACTGGCTCGACTAATAGGGCTCCTGGCCTCGTCTATTCAGGCGGTGTTCCCAGCCCAGCTCCATTACCGGGCTCTGCAACCACTGAAGATTTCTCATCTGCGGACGGGAGCTTCCTATGCGGACTGGATATCCTTGGACGAGGAGACCAAGGAGGAGCTGTCCTGGTGGATCCACAACTTGCATGCCTGGAACGGCAAGGCTATCTTCGTTCATCGCCCATATTTCGTGGTGGACTCGGATGCCAGCCTGTCGGGCTGGGGTGCTCACTGCGAGGGTATCACTACTGGAGGCGACTGGTCAGAGACCGAAGCAGGTCTCCACATCAACGCGCTGGAGCTGTTGGCGGGTTCGTACGCAATCAAGAGCTTCACGAGGGACACAGCCAGTTCCTGCATTCAACTACGCATGGACAACGTGTCGGCGGTGCGCTACATCAACGGCATGGGTGGAACCCGGTCCACCATATTATCAAGTCTAGCGAAGGACTTCTGGGATTACTGCCTGTCCAAGGAGCTGATTGTTTTAGTGGAGTATCTTCCGGGTGTTCGCAACATCCACGCGGATTGGTGCTCCCGTTTTCTATCGGACTCCAGCGACTGGCAGTTGGATCCGAAGATATTCCGTTCCTTATCATCGATTTGGGGACCTTTCTGCATCGACCTGTTTTCCTCTCGCCTGAACACGCAACTACCGCGGTTCTACAGCTGGCGCCCGGACCCGGAAGCCGAAGCGGTGAATGCGTTTCTGCAGAATTGGTCCACGGGCCTCCTTTACGCGTTTCCTCTGTTCCAGCTGATTCCACGGACCCTGGTTCAAGTGCGCCGTCATATGGCAGATCTGACTCTTCTTGTCCCATTCTGGAGCTCCCAGTCGTGGTCTCCCCACCGTCTGGAGATGATGATAGAGATCCCGCGCATGCACCCGATGTCTCAGACTCTCATCCGCGGCTCGCATCGCCAGCCACATCCTCTACTCTTGGACGGGTCCCTACGCCTCCTGGCGTGTCGGATTTCAGGGGACCCTGGGAGGTCCCCGGAGTTTCGGGAACAGCTAGAGTTCTTTTGGAGAACGCATGGGCCCCGGGAACCAGGCGATCCTACAGATCTGCCTGGGGGTCTTGGGCTGGCTGGTGCTTGGCTAGGGACTTGGATCCCGTTTCGGCACCTGTGATGGAGATCTTGCATTTCCTGTCGTCCCTCTTTGACCAGGGCAAAGCCTATCGTACGATCAGCCTGTTCAGATCGGCCATCTCCGCGTCTCATCACGGTTTTGACGGTACTCCGGCGAGTCAACACCCTTTGGTTTGCCGTCTCTTGCGTGGCTCTCGTATGTCTCGGCCTCCGAGACCTCTGTTCTCTGCCACTTGGGACGTGTCTTGTGTCCTCTCTTTTTTGTCCTCTTGGCCTCAGAATTCAGACCTTTCCCTAAGGCAACTGTCTGCGAAACTTGTCACCCTTTTCTGCCTGATTTCCTGCAAGCGGGTGTCAGACGTCCGGGCTTTGGATTATGATGCTTGCTCGTACACCCCGGATGGGGTCACTTTTGACATCTCTAGGAGGACTAAGACTCACATACGCTCGGTCTCCTACACTGCTTTCCCGGCCTCGCCTTCACTTTGTCCTGTAGCATGCCTCAAGGAATATGAAGCCCGCACTTCTCCTCATCGATCTCAAGAGTTTCCACAGCTTTTTCTGTCTACGATTCGACCTTTTGCCCCGGTGTCTACTCCCACTCTGGCGAGGTGGATAAAGTGGATCATGGAATTGTCGGGCGTGAACGTTTCTATATTTTCTGCACAGTCCGCTAGGGGGGCTTCTGCTACATCTTTGGCGGTTTCTGGTGCCAAACTGGAGGACATTTTGAAGTTGGCGGATTGGTCCAGTGTCTCCACGTTCAGGGAGTTTTACTTCAGACCAGGTACTCATGTTTTCTCATCAATCATTGATAACATGTCTTAGACTTTGAACTCGCAATACGAGCCTTTGGGTCTTGTAATAAAATCAGATGATTTTCCTATTTCATGACGTAAAGTCATGATTTTATTAAAGACATGGAGGCGAGTATTGCCCGCCCTATGTTTCCCCTCTCTGTATATTATTGTTTGGATATGTGGATTGCTTGTTATGTACATAATGTTTTAACTCTATGAGTTTTTTCCCGAGTAGGTTTATCACAACCATTTGAGTTTGGCTACCATGTGCCATTTTGCTTCTATCACTTTGTCTATTTTCCCTTTCAGGTTGAGACCGGCTTGGTGTGCTATCTTCTTCTACCTGCTTTCTGGTTCGGAGGGTCGGCAGTTCGGTTCCAGCCGATTGTTTGAGATGGACAAGACAGGGATCATCCGTTGATGTTTTGGTTCCAGTTGTTCCGTTTCGTTTTCGGATGGACGTTGGCTTCTTCCCCCGATGTTCTGGAGTTCCCGGTTTCCAGTTTGGGTTTGGACTTTCTGACTCGGTTTACAAAGAAAGAGGAAGTTTAGCAGGAGGAGTTGCCTGTTATAGGGGGGCTAAGGGGAGGGGCTGATCACATGTTCATTTTTCTTTGCTGCTATTGGTCAGAGTAAAGAGAGAATAGCAATACGAGCCTCCGAGTCTTTAATAAAATCATGACTTTACGTCATGAAATAGGAAAATCATCTGATTATCTATCACCACTAGAACACCCTTATTATCACTGATTAAAGTATAAGGACAGGAGAGTTGAGAACCAACTATGATTATATTATATGATAATTATTACTGATAATTATTACTATTATATGATTATTATTACTATTATTAGTACCTTCCAAAAGCCACTGTACTTATTTTTTTTTTAACAAACGCTGCACGACTAGATTTATCGCATGCATCATTCAGGGAGCAGGTGTTATTTCTCCCAAACACAAAGCAGCCACAATGTTCCTGCGATTGTCTCTGACCACCTTGCCCAGTTGGAGTTAGGTGAGGAGAAAGCCAGCGCGGTTGTTTGCTGCTTGATGCACTTTAGAAAGTATTTGGCTATGTGGCTACTATCACCCAGCAACGCTTCACATCATTTAACAGTACAAGCAAAATGGCAAGTGCGTTTTTTGTAATTTAACCTCTTCCCGACATGTGACGTACTACTACGTCATGGAAGTCAGTGACTTCCCGCATTTTTATGTAATAGTACGTCATGGTGATCTGGCGGGCACCGGAGCAGTGCACGCCCGATTATGGCAGGGGTCCGGCATTCCCTGATAGCCGGGCCCCTGCTGTATCCACCGGGATCACTGTAAAAGCAGATGCCGGTAGAATAACCCCTTCTATGCCACGGTCCGCGCTGATCGCGACATAGAAGGGGTTTGTGTCGGGTGAGGGAGCGCATCGAGTTCCCCACTGCTGTGGAGGGGAACCGATGTGTCACAAGGCAGCCCGATGCCATGCAGAGGCTGCCCAATGCCGTGCATGGCATCGGGACCTGCCTTCTACGGGTGCCCAGGAGATCCAGCCTCAGGCCCGTCTCCTAGGCAACCTATTAGTGTACTGCTCAGTGTCATACACTAACAGGCAATGCATTACAATACAGATGTATTGTAAAGCATTGCAGAGGGGATCAGACCTCCAAAAGTGAAAGTCAAAAATAAAGTAAAGAAAAAAAAAGTTAAATAAAAAGTGTTTTTAATTTAAAAAGAACTGAATTAGACTTACCGGTAATTCCATTTCCTTGAATCCACCATGACGGCCACAAGGAGATTGACCCTTGACCTCGGAAGGGGCAGGAACACACGGAGAGTTTAAATTCCCCACCCACCTTCAGCTCCTCAGTGTTTTACAGATCACCCGAAGTGCAAAAAAGTTTGACAGGATATTTAACTTCATATCCATTGATCTGAGAGAATTGTTCTCTTTTTTTTTTTTTTTTGGGAGGGAATAATACAGGCCGTCATGGTGGATTCAAGGAAATGGAATTACCGGTAAGTCTAATTCAGTTCTTCCATTTCATCCACCATGACGGCCACAAGGAGACTTAACAAATGATTAGGAGGGTAGGGAAAACGCCTCGAGAACTCTTCGTCCGAACAGAGTCTCATTGGAGTCTAGAAGACTAAGGCGATAATGTTTTACAAAAGTATTTATACTAGACCATGTAGCGGCCCTGCAAATCTGCTCGAGCGACACACCTCCTCTTTCTGCCCAAGAGGAGGCTGTGGCTCTAGTCGAGTGAGCTTTAATGAGACCAGGACTAGATAAACCCTGTATCTTATAACAGCATTCGATAGTGGACCTGATCCATCTAGCTATGGAAGCTTTGGAAAGTTTTTACCCCTGTTTTTCCCGAAAACTGTACTAAAAGGTTATTATCTACCCTAAACTCTTTGGTAGTGTCCAGATATTGGATAACCGTATCTTTTACATCTAGAAGATGGAATCTGTCCTCGTCATCGGACCTTTGAGACTTAGGTATGGAAGGAAGAAAGATCTCCTGGTTGCGATGGAAGTTAGAAACGACTTTAGGGAGAAACCCGGGATCGAGTTTTAGTCTAATATGATCCTCTTTTACCAGGAGGTATGGTTCTTTACAGGACAAGGCCTGTAATTCGCCTATCCGACGGGCAGAAGTTATGGCTATCAGAAAAGCTGTTTTAAAAGGCAGATGTTTTAAAGAAATGCTTTCTAGAGGAACAAACGGAGGTTTTGTTAAGCCTTCGAGGACAATGTTTAGGTCCCAAGATGGAGAATTAGACTTCAGGGATGGACTAAGTCTGGTGGCTGCTCTTATAAAACGCTTTATCCACCTATGGTCGGCTAGTGAGCGGTCATAGAAGACGCTGAGGGCCGAAATTTGTACTTTTAGGGTACTAGGTCTTAGGCCCAATTCTAGCCCTTGTTGTAGGAACTCCAGGATCTTATCAACCGGGGGAAGATGTGTCTGGAAACTCTACCCCTAACCAGGAACAATACTTCTTCCATACTTTCAGGTAAATAGCGGAAGTGACCTTTTTCCTGCAGGCTTTTAGAGTAAGGATAACCTTGTCTGAGAGACCCTGTTTCCTCAGAGTTTCCCCCTCAGGATCCAGACAGCCAGATTGAACTTCTCTGGGTCCGGATGATGAAGGGGACCCTGTACCAGCATGTCCCTTTGGTAGGGGATTTTCCATGGACCCTCTATGGAGAGACGTTGTAGTACTGGGAACCAACACCTTTTTGGCCATAGAGGGGTTATGAGGATTAGAGTTACGGGTTCCCTCTGTATTTTCTGTACAATCCTTGGTATAAGGGGTATTGGAGGAAATGCGTATGCAAGGTGCCATTCCCATTTTATGGAGAGGGCGTCTATGGCCCAAGGTTTGTCTCTTGGGTTCAGGGAGCAGAATACATCTACTTGGGCGTTCTTTTTGAGGAAAAAGATCGATAGCAGGACATCCCCATCTTTTTATAATGTACTGGAAGATATTTCTGTTTAGTGACCATTCTGAGGGGTCTATTTTTTTCCTGCTGAGATAATCTGCAACGAGGTTGTCGCTGCCCTTCAGGTGTAACGCTGATAGAGACAGAACATTTCTTTCTGCCCAGGAGAATATTTTTCGTGCTATTTCCCCCAGAGAGTCTGATCTTGTGCCTCCTTGGTGTCTTAAGTAGGCTACGGTGGTGGTGTTGTCTGACAGGATTTTTAAGTGACGACCTTTTAACAAGTCTTCTCCCTTGCGGATGGTTTCGAGGACTGCATATAGTTCTCGGAAGTTGGATGATCTTTTCATTATGTCTTTTGGCCAGGAACCTTGGAAGTAATGATCCCCCAGACTGGCCCCCAACCGGTTTGGCTTGCATCTGTTATGATTTGTATCTCTGGATACTTTTGCCAATCTAACCCTAAAAGAAGATTCTTTTCCTTTTTCCACCAGTCTAGATCCGTTTTATTTTTAATGGTATCTGTATTTTTCTTTCTAGATCCGTTTGTTTCTTGTTCCATTGTTTCAGGATCCAATTTTGGATTTTTCTTGTATGGCTCTGGCTCCAGGGCACCGCTGTGATGCAAGCTGTCAGATTCCCCAGTAGACTCATGGCCTCTCTGATAGAGTATTTCTTTGATTTTTGGAATTTTGTGATCTTTGATATCAGGTTTTCCACTTTGTCTTTTGGTAAAAAGGTTTTTTGAGCCGAAGAGTCTAGTTCTACTCCTAGGAATTTCTTCCTTACTGATGGTTCTAGGGAGGATTTCTTTGTATTGATGATCCAGCCTAGAGATGAAAGGACTTCTTTGAATCTGTTGGTTGCGCTGCGATTTCTTTCCTCTGTTTCTCCCAGAATTAAAAAGTCGTCTAGGTATGGGATTATACAAATTCCTTCTTGGCGAAGGAAGGCGACCATTTCCACTATCAGCTTTGTGAACACTCGCGGAGCCGAGGAGATTCCGAATGGGAGTGCGACAAACTGGAAATGATGGGTAGTCCCCTTTAGGTCTTTTAGAGCAAACCTCAGATATTTCTGATAGAGAGGGTGGATAGGGACGTGATAATAGGCGTCTTTTAAATCGACGGATGACATGAGCGTTCCTTTTGCAATGAGTGGGATCGTTGTGGCTACTGTCTCCATCTTGAACTTTCTGTACAAGATGTACCTGTTTAGGAGTTTGAGATTTATTATAGTTCTGAACGACTGGTCGGGTTTTTTTACAAGAAAGAGATTTGAGTAAAATCCCTTTCCTTCCTCTGATTTTAGCACCCTCTGAATTGCAGCAAGTTTTAAGAGGTCCTGTACACTTGACCAGATTTTTATTAAATCTCCTCTTTTGTGGGAAGAAATATGGAAGCTTTTTGGGGGAGAGACGTAAACTCTATTTTGTAACCGTGGGAAACAAGATTTAGCGCCCACTGATTTGATGTTATCTCGGCCCATGCCGGAAAATAATTTTTTAGTCTGCCCCCCACAATGGCGTCATTGCCTGGACTGCCTATTTTGGGGATTAAGAATGAAGCCTCTTCCTCTACCCCCTTTAGGGTAACTCCACCTTCCTGTCTTCCCTTTCCCCCTATAGGATTTCTGTTGGGGCTGGTATTGACGAAAGGGATTCTTTTTGGTATCTTTTTCTTCCGGAAACCCTTTTTTCTTATCCGCAGCTTTCTCAAGGATCTTATCTAGAGTAGGTCCAAATACGTACTCGCCCGAAAAAGGTATGGAGCATAATTTAGCCTTAGAGGCTTTATCTCCTGACCAAGCCTTCATCCATAAGGCTCTCCTGGCAGTGTTAGCAAAAGCTGCTTCTTTGGCAGAGAACCGAATGGATTCCGCCGAGGCATCAGCGAGAAAGGCCGTGGCGGAGCGAAGAAGAGGATAGAATCTCTTATTTCCTCTCTAGGGGTTTTGTCTTTAAGCCTTTCATCTAGTTCGCCTAGCCAGATGTACATAGCCCTGGCGACTGAGGTAGCTGAGATGTTTGTTTTTACCCCAAACATGGCTGCTTCCCAGGATTTTTTAGCATCCCATCAGCTTTGCGATCCATAGGATCCCCTAGTTGGGAGGAATCCTCAAAGGGTATAGCCGTCTTTTTACGACTTTTGCTACCTGAATGTCAATTTTTGGTGTTTCATCAAAAATTTTTGATTCTGCTTGGTCGAAACAGAGTCGGTTTCTAAATTCTTTAGGGACTCCAATCCTCTTTTCTGGATCCAGCCATTCTCCCATGATCATTTCCCGAATATTTTCATTAATAGGAAAGACCATGGTTCTTTTTGATCTTAATCCCCCAAACATCACGTCCTGAACTGTGCGGGGTTTGGGAGTGTCCTCTATACCCATGGTGGATCTTACGGCCCTTAATAAATCCTCCATTTCATCGGAAGAGAAGAAATATTTTTATCTTCTTCTATGATTTCCCCTTCAGACATGGGATCCTCCCCTGCCTGGAGGAGATGGAGAGCAACATCAGCGTCCTCTGCCTCAGAAGAGGAAATGACTGAAAGTTTCCGTTTTTGATGGAACCGGAGTATTACTAGGGGTGGACATGGAGGCTATAGAGGACTTAATTTCTTCCTGTATGAAGGATTTAACCTCAGCCAAAAGATTTGGTTGTTCCTCCCTCAGAACTTCAGAAATGCAGGTTTTGCATAATTTTATTTTGTAGTCTTCCGGGAGCCGTTTAGCGCAGGCACTGCATTTTTGGAGTCTAATTTTTTGTTTAGACTCTTTAGTGGCCTAGGAGGAACAATCATAAAGGCTCCATTTTAAAAGGATCCCTCCAAAACACATAACATAATTACAGTAACCTTTTGACCCCAGGGGGGACTCACGGTACTGGTGGCCGAAGGATCCGGACCCTCATGGCGGGTGGCAGGGGCGTCCATTGCGGTGCAGGAGTCAGATACGGGCCTGGGACCGCAAGATTTAAGCTTTTGCCGGCGTCTGACGTCAGATCCGGCTGACGTCATCGATGTGCGCCTGCTGGTAATTATGCGCACGACGGCGCGGACCGCCCCTTAGTGCGTGACGCACTTCCCCCCCTCGCATACCGGCGATGACTTGGACGCCGCGCAGCGCGCGTGTCCGCCGGTATGCTGCCTACCTGGACTGCTTCCCAAGGGAAGGAGGTCTGGAGTGGGGGCCGCAGGACCCAGCATAAGCCGAGCCGAGGGACCCCGATGCTCCTGGCTGCCCAGCATCTGCTCCTGCTTCCGGAGGACAGCCGGAGAAATTTCCTAAGGGACCCGCTGGAAGCTCCGGTATGGTCCCAAGCTTTAGCATAAGAAGATCCCAGCGGGATTCTCTCCACATGTTTGCCCCTGAAGGGGCAGGAAAACACTAAGGAGCTGAAGGTGGGTGGGGAATTTAAACTCTCCGTGTGTTCCTGCCCCTTCAGAGGTCAAGGGTCAATCTCCTTGTGGCCGTCATGGTGGATGAAATGGAAAATAAAGTTTTTAAGTTAAAAAAAAAGAAAAAAAGTGCCCCTTTCCCCTTATTTTGTAATAAAAAACAAACACACACATTTTAAGTATCGTTGTGTCCTTAATGACCAGCTCTATAAATATAGCACATGATCCACCCTGTCCGATAAACACCATAAAAATAAATATATAAAAACGGTGTTAAAAATAAAGGTATTTTTGTCACCTCACATAACAAAAAGTGCAACACCAAGCGATCAAAAAGGCTTATGTCCCACAAAATGGTATCAATAAAAGTCACCTCATCTTACAAAAAATGAGCTCCTACATAAGAAAATCATAAAAAAAAAAAGAAAACTATAGCTCTCAGAACATGGAGACACTAAAACATAATTTTTTTGTTTCAAAACTGCTATTATTGTGCTCACGTGAAATTAATAAAAAAATATATACATATTATCTATCGCCGCGTCCGTAACAACCAGCTCTATAAAAATATCACATGACCTAACCCCTCAGGTGAACACTGTAAAAAAAAGAAAATCTGTTTCAAAAAAGGCATTTTTGTTGCATCACAAAAATTGCAACACCAAGCGATCAAAGAGGTGTATTCCGCCCAATATAGTACCAATCTAACCGTCACCTCATCTCGCAAAAAATGAGACCCTACCTAAGGTAATTGGTCAAAAAATAAAAAAAGCTATGGCTCTCAGACTATGGAGACACTAAAACATCACTATTTCGGTTTCAAAAATGCTATTATTGTGTAAAACTTATATAAATAAGAAAAAGTATACATATTGGGTATTGCCACGTTCATAACGATCTGCTCTATAAAAATGTCACATGACCTAACCCCTCAGATGAACTCTGTAAAAATAAATAAAAACTGCACCAAAACAACCAATTTTTGGTCACCTTGTCCCATAAAGTGTGAATGATCAAATCATCAAAAAATCATATGTACCCAAAAATGGTACCAATAAAAACATCAACTCTTCCTGCAAAAAATGATCCCCTGCACAAGAAGATCGGGTGAAAAATTTAAAAAATTGGGTGTTCAGAAAATGGAGACACAAAAACATACTTTTTTTTTCAAACAACAAACATAGAAAGTAGACATATCTGATATCATTGCGTCCGTAACAACCTGCTCTATAGAAATAGCATCTACTCTGTCAAATGTAAGTTGCAAAAAAAAAAAAACAACCGTGCCAAAACATAATTTTTTGCTTACCTTGCCTCAAATTTTTTTATTTAGAGCAATAAAAAAATCATATGTAACCCCAAATAGTACCAATAAAACTGGCACCTTATCCCCTAGTTTCCAAAATGTGGTCACTTTTTTGGAGTTTGTACTCTAGGGGTGCATCAGGGGCTTCAAATGGGACATGGTATCAAAAAAACTGTTCAGCTAAACCAGCCTTCCAAAAACCATATGGCGTTCCTTTTGTTCTGCGCCCTGCCGTGTGGCTGTACAGCACTTTTCGACCACAAGTGGGGTGTTTTTGTAAATCGCAGAATCAGGGTAATAAATATTGAGTTTTGTTTGGCTGTGAACTCTCGCTTTGTTACTAATGGATTAAAATGTATAATCTGCCAAAAAGTGAAATTCTGAAATTTCATCTCCATTTTCCATTAATTCTTGTGGAACACCAATGGGTTAACAAAGTTTGTAAAATCAGTTTTGAATACCTTGAGGGGTGTAGTTTCTAAAATGGGGTAATTTTTAGGTGGTTTCTATTATGTAAGGGCTCATGCACACGACCGCTTTGTGGTATGCAAAACATAGATGCCGCCCATGTGCCTTCCGCAATTTGCGGAACAGAATGCGCAGCCTCTTATAGAAATGCCTATTTTGGTCTGCAAAACGGACAAGAATAGGACATGTTCAATTTTTTTTGCGGGCAACAGAACTGAGCCACAGAGTGCAGTCAGCATCTTTTGGGGCCCCATTGAAGTGAATTGGTCCGCACCCAAACCAAACAAACAATGTTTGTGTGCATGAGGCCTAAGCGTCACAAAGTGACTTCAGACCTGAACTGGTCCTTAAAAAGGGGGTTTGGGAAATTGTCTGAAAAATTTCAAGATTTGCTTCTAAACTTCTAAGCCTTCTAACGTCCCCAAAAAATAAAATGTCATTTTCAAAATGATCCAAACATAAAGTAGACATATGGGAAATATAAAGTAATAAATATAAAATGAAGTATCACTATCGATTATAAAAGTAGACATTGAAATGTTAAAATTTTTGGTAAATTTGGATTTTTTACCCAAATAAAGGTGAAATATATTGACTCAAATTTATGATGATCATGACGTACAATGTGTCATGAGAAAACAGTCTCAGAATGGCTTGATTAGTAAAAGTGTTCCAAAGCTATTACCAGATAATGTGACACATGTCAGATTTGGAAAAAATGGCCTGGGCAAAAGAGCGAAAACTGGCCTGGGATATAAGGGGTCAAAGAAAGTGGCACAATTAAATGTCTCTCCACTTTTACAAGGTTTAGACTCTAAACCTTTGCTCTTCTAGTGTAATGGATAATGTACAGATGATATCTTCAGCAGCGTGCTATGTTTAGGGACATACAGAAGACAAGGAGGAGTAGCTGGTGGGGAGGGAGCTCTCAGGAGGATCTGATAAATGATGCTGTAATCTTGTAGTTAACAGGATGTCAGCCACACAGGAGAGAGACAGCAAGTAGAGATGAGCGAACTTTAAAAAAAAGTTTGGCGTTCGGGTTGTGGTAATTGCCGCATCCCGTTATGGATTCCACTACCGCGGACTATCGCGGCATATGGAATCCATAAAGGGGCGGCTTCCACCAACCCGAACTGTTGAAAAGCCGAAGGACCTGGGGTGACGTCACCGTCATGTGATCAGTGCAGGGGGCGTGGCTCAGCACTGGATTTGATCCCGTGCCGAGCCACGCCCCCTGCACTGATCACATGACGGTGACGTCACCCCAGGTCCTTCGGCTGTTCAACAGTTCGGGTAGGTGGAAGCCGCCCCTTATGGATTCCAGATGCCGCGATAGTCCGCGGTAGTGGAATCCATAACGGGATGCGGAGATTACCACAACCCGAACGCCGAACTTTTTTTTAACGTTCGCTCATCTTTAACAGCAAGCCTCAGACTGGAGGTCAGACTGGAGATCACATGACCAGGTGTCCATAATCAAAGGTTCAAAATGTACGGATGCATCTGAGCAGCTAGAAAATTATTGATGAGTTAGAATTATATGTGCGGATGAAAATAATCCTATATAGCTTTTCCAATAATCAACTTCCAATATTATCAAGGGCGCAGCTGTAAGGCAGGGGTGGGGAACCTGTGGCCCGCGGGACCACTTCATGTGGCCCCGGCCCCCTACCAAAACATATTGTGAAAATGCAATGACCGCTTCCAATATGGAAGCGGTCTCTAGCATGCGGGAGGCACAGGAAGGTGAGAACAGCGCATTGCTAGCTGTACTTACCTTCCCTGGTCTTCTTCCAGCCCCACGCTGTGTTCTACACGTACATTGTCAGGACGTAGTGCATGTAGATGCGCACTATGACCTGATGCTGTGCGCTGTCAGGACACAGAACAGAGTGGCGGGAAGAAGACCAGGGAGGGTAAGTGAATCTGCCAAGTGGCAGGGCCATCCAGTGCTGGAGAGGCAAGTTTATTTTTATGTCTGATCTGAGGCTGGGGGGTTGATCAGAGGCTGGAGGGTCTGATCTGAGGCTACAGGGTCTGATCTGAGGCCGGAGGGTCTGATCTGAGGCCCGAGGGTCTGATCTGAGGCCCGAGGGTCTGATCTGAGGCCCGAGGGTCTGATCTGAGGCCCGAGGGTCTGATCTGAGGCCCGAGGGTCTGATCTGAGGCCCGAGGGTCTGATCTGAGGCCCGAGGGTCTGATCTGAGGCCCGAGGGTCTGATCTGAGGCCCGAGGGACTGATCTGAGGCCCGAGGGTCTGATCTGAGGCCCGAGGGTCTGATCTGAGGCCCGAGGGTCTGATCTGAGGCCCGAGGGTCTGATCTGAGGCTGGAGGGTCTGATCTGAGGCCCGAGGGTCTGATCTGAGGCTTTGTGGTTTGATGGGGTCTGATCTAAGGCTGATGTTGGCTGGGGGGTCTAATAGGAGGGTGAATTGAGGCTGATGGAATCGGGTGGGGGGCAGACCTGAGGCTGAGAAAGGAACAAATGCAGGGACGTTTGCAAAGACAGAGGCAGGGACAGTTAGCTTGGCTGCCATTATTGCCAAATAAAGAAATAAATATATAAACATTCTCAACTTATAAATTAGACTGTTATATGTGGTCAAAATGGTACCTCTTCTATTTGTAATATATAGTGCAGGCGCCATTTTGTGCTGCAAATATATAGCGCTCTAGATTTTCTTTTTCATTGAAACACAATTTCTGTAACTTACCCCTAAGTCACTTATATGTTTGACCAAATATACCCATCACATTTTTAAGTTGAGAATTTTGTATGGCCCCCTAACGATGTTACAAATATCCAAGTGGCTCTTGGCAGCAAAAAGGTTCCCCACCCCTGCTGTAAGTGGTGCAGTCGCTACTGGGACTAGGAGCCTGAGGGGGCCCAAAGATCCTTGTGCCACATAAGAAGACACCGGTTCTATACAAAGTTTATGCAGGTCAAGTTACATCTCTGGTTGGAGGGAAGGGGTAACGTCAAGAATTTGGCATGGGGCAGGGGGTGCAGTTTCAATTTTGACCTCAGGCAGCACGAAGGCTATGTGCTTCCCTGCCCCTGGCCAGGGGGCCCAAGCTAAACTCTTGCACCAGGCACATGAGCCTTTAGCTACGCCCCTGATTATTATATTATACTCCTTGTAAGTAAGAAGGATGACTTTCATCTACATGTGATAGAATAGAATCCGTAGTATGATCTTGGTACTGCTATTCTGACAGTAAGAAGACACCAGGAGACTGCACCCTAGACCACAAAACCTTTGAAGATAATAATGCAATTATCTCCTGATGTTCATGTTCAAGCTGACAATACGGGCACAACTTTGGTTGCCCATTTGTAGTATTGTATGGTCCCAGCCTAAGACCTCTCAGAAAACTGTTGGGCCACCACAAAAGATCTGCAGCAGTTACAGAGAAGGCCATCTTAAAAGTCTATACAGGCAGAAAATAGTGAGAAGATCCAGACAACATGTAATGTCTATGGTCAGCTGTAATCCTGCCATCTCCATCTTTCTCATCTAATTATTTTTTCTCACAGCCTTCTACAGATCATAGGGGACATTTCATGAGACCTTATCTCCATCTACCTGATCATCCTGTGGGACATTGTGATGTTCTTCTGACCCATCTTGTAGAAGAAGAGGACTGGGACATCTCTCCGGTGTTCTTCTCTCTTCCTTAACTGTAGGAAACACATCCAGTGACTGAATTCATCCCTTACATACAGATAATGAGAGGACGCGTGTATTTAGTCATGTCTATTACCTGATAGCGTGAGAAGCCGGTGATCCTCCAACATGATGTCCTTATATCCATCTACCTGACCATCCTGTGGGCCATTATGATGTTCTTCTGAATTGTCCTGTAGAAGAAGAGGACTGGGACATCTCTCAGGTGTTGTTCTCTCTTCCTTAACTGTAGGTATTGCAGAATCAGGATTAGATCAGATGGTCAGCCATGTTGTCTTAGGTATACATCTTGGGGCACATTTATTAAGACTGGTGTTTTAGGCGCAGGTCTCAACAAAGCCCTAAGCTAGCGGTGGTTCCTCTCCATAACTTCAGGGATTCCAGCACCAGTTCTATATGTAAGACAGCTTCCAATCTGTCTTACATTTAGACCCTTTTCTACACCTGAAGCATTTGTAGAAAATGGTAAATGAGACAGGCCTGCCGTTCCCTTCCCAGCCCACTCCATGCCGACAATTGTAGACTTGCCCCCCCCCCCCCCATTGCACCGACAGCTACTCCTGAAATACATCTAATTTAGGCTTATTTCAGAATAGTAAAGGACCCTCTTGTGTTTACACCTCAAATAGGAGTTTAGCTAAAGAGTTAATCACCATTTTGAAGTGAATACTGAGGACTTTTAGTACTAACAACTTTTGCTGAGCAAATAGAGGCCTTTAAATAATCGATTAAAGATGTTATGATGGAATAGTTACCTGTAGAAAATAGATAATATTTGCACTAGAAGTGGAAGCCTTGGTCGAGATAAATGTATTTGTCTATTAAAACTAACCATTTGCAAGTTTATGATCAGATCGATCCTTGGTGTTGGACCGGTGATAAATGAAAGAGCCGATCTTGGCTTTATGGACCATGGGGCTCTTTGGAAAGAGAAGTGGAGATTGGTACTTGAATTGGAGAGGATCAATGGAAGCCCCAGGAACCAATTATTTATACAACAAGAGATTGTGATAAGGAACTTTTATCCAATTAGAAGTTGTCGTCGGTGTAACTTGTGTAGATCTATGGTTACGTATGAAGATGATGGAATCTGTGTGTAAAACACTGAATTTCTACGTACAGCGACATTGTGGAAAACAGGAATAAAAATATTAATTATCCCTTTGTTCTATCAGGTATAAAGGACGGTGTCCAGGACTTATAACAGAGCGCTGCCTTTTACCACGGCTGTAATTCACTTCCATTTACCTCTTATGCCACAATCTGCCTACATTTTATATTGACTTCAATGATGTCTTGCTGCTCTTCAGATCTCCATCAGAGATTTTAAGCCAAAACCAGGTGAGACTCTAAACTCAGAACAGGTACAGATCCTTCCCCTATACCTTATGTCTGTGGAGGCTCAAATCCTGGTTTTGGCTCACAATCACTGATGGAAATCATTGACAAAACACTGATGTGTGAATGAGGCTTAAACAAAAGTATCTTCTGAAGAAGAAGAAGTTGCTTCAAGTTTTATGTTGCTGTGGCCAATTTCCTACAGTAGGAAACACATCCAGTGACTGAATTCATTCCTTACATACAGATAATGAGAGGACGTGTGGATTTAGTCATGTCTATTACCTGGTGGTGTGAGGGGCCGGTGATCCTCCATCATGACGTCCTTGTACAGATCTTTGTGTCCTTCTAAATACTCCCACTCCTCCATAGAGAAATAGACGGTGACATCCTGACACCTTATAGGAACCTGACAACACAATGATACAGTCATCAGCCAGATCCCTTCATAGCGTTCCTGTATAATGTCCCAGCATTCCCAGCAGTGTCACCTCTCCAGTCAGCAGCTCAATCATCTTGTTGGTGAGCTCTAGGATCTTCTTTCTATTGGTTTCCTCATGTATCAGTGGGTGAGGTGGAGGCCCTGTGATTGGGGTCAGGGTTCTTCCCCATCCTTCAGACACAGGGTCCTGACAGCGCTCACTAGAGGTCTTCTTCACTACTGTGTAGTCCTGGTTATGGAGAGACACAGTAATAAATATCACTCCATACATCTCCAGAGTCCCTCACCTCTCCAGTCATGTAACATAGATAAGATGATGTAATGTGACATCATCAGAACCTCTCACCTCTCCAGTAAGACAGAAGAGGATCTCTAGGGTGAGATTTACTATACTCTCCGCCATCTTGTCCCTGTCCATTCTTGTCGGGTCAATCAGGAAAAGGATCTTATATAGAAGATCTCCACTGAGCGGATCCTATATTGTAGGAACCTGAATGGAAAGAAGATGACACAATGTAAGATCCTACAAAATCTCATGTAAGATACAATAACTGGAGATAAGAGGACATGGGAGGAAACATGTGTGAGGTCAAGGCAGTTTCATGACAGGTCATAAAATCCAATATATAGAAAATTAGGGTTATTTCCTTATTGAACTTTCGATACCCAATCAATACTTTTAGCCCAGATTCGATACAATACCGGGATTTGTTTCTTATCAATACTAGGATGTGCTACTGCACAGCCCAGTATCAAAGAACATGGATCGCGCTGCTCTCAGCGTGCACCATGTTCCCTCAGCAGCACAGGGGAGAAGGAAGCAGTCTTTGCCTCCCCCCTATGCTGCCGCTGCCACCAATGAGAGTGCAGAGGTGCGGAGGATGGGAGTGGCTGTGGCCACTGCGCCACTATTGATAACGAATGTTTAATACATAACAAATTCAGGCGGCAGCAGAAACACATTGCCGATACCCTGCCTCTTACAGGGCAATCCGCGAAAATTAACCCTTCAGGTGACGCACCTGAGGGGTAAGGCTAGTTTGATACTAGCGGCACAGACCTCCGGCAGGCTGTTCTATCGGGTGAACAGCCTGTCGGATCCGTCCTGCCACTAGTGAACATGTGCCCTCGGACTACAGCTCCAGCCCCATTGACTATAATGGGGGCGGGGCAGGGTTCCTCCGGTGGCATAGCAGCACACGCCGATAGGCTGCCGGAATAAAACGACTACATGTCGCAGCGCCCTGTCAGAGGTCGGGTGCCGGCAATCTTTTTCTGTCGCCGGCTATATTTGTATATTAAACGTTAATTATGATTGGTGGAGCAGTGCGCCTCCCTCCCCCAGGATTAAAAACTAACTAACACCCCGAATGAAGATCACATTAGCCCTTTTACAGGACATGTGTCTATTAGGCCTGCACAATATATCGCAAAAGCAACCGCAATCAATAGCCATATCGCAATTGCAATTTGCTGACCCAAAAATGCTGCAACTATATTACCATATTTTTCGCTTTATAAGACACACATTTCCCCCCCCCAAAAGTGTGTGTGTGTGTGGGGGGGGCGTGGCGTGTTATAAAGCGATGGTTGACTTTCTACGTGACGCTGACACTGTATCTCCAGCCGCTATGCTGTACAGCGCGGCCAGCGATACATCAGTTACAGTTCGGGAAGGGAGGAGGGGCTGGTGGAAAGTCGTTATTTTAATGAACACATGTTCTTAAATCTATTTTATGTATCTGTTCTGTGCAGCGCTATTAAGAAAATGGCAAGTTTTGTATTTTGTACTTTTGCAGTAATGCAAATTTTATTTTGAAAAACACTGTGCATTTCAGTTCTTGAGTTCAGCATAACTACATTTCACATTATCAGTCATCTGTTTGTGCTTTTACCTTGAAAATCCAAGCAGATAGACCTGTAGCACAATTCCCTTAAAATATCGCATATTGTTATCGCAATTTTTAGGGCACTAATCGGAATCGCGATTCACATATCGTGCAGCCCTAGTGTCTATTTTATTCTATATTTTTTTATTCCCAGTTTTATGACTTGCTGATCAACTTGGATGTTTTGTATTTTCTATATATTGGAATTTTTAATCTAGACCATTTGTAGGTTTAATTTGTTGGTATATAGAACAACTGAAAAAACCGCAGGGTGTGCATTGTGATTGACTAGAATACTACAAGAACAGCCCGACACGATCCGGCCCGGTTCTGATATCAGCACAGCTCCGTATAAGGAGTGATTGGTACCTCATTTTTATACTATTGCAACCACTGAGGAACAAAAAGTACAGTTTCGAAATGCGTCTGGTGTAACTGCGGTATTAATCCATCGAGTGCAATTGCGGCACTAACCTATTGAGAGGAATAAACTTATCCTTCATACCATTCCGGACTCTGAAACAGCAGAAGTCGTCGTTCCCAGCCGACGACTTCAGCCATGGCTGAAGTCAGAGTTCTTGAAGAAGCTGCTGAAGAAGGAGCTTATCATCCTATGTCCAAGATATCTAATGACTCAGAAGAGCGTACCCTGCAATTCGTCCTAGACCAAAGCAAAGTCAATGCATTTGCACCAGAAGATTTGGGCTCTGCCCGCCAGCCTGCTGAACTCATGCAAGTAGAAAAAGAGGCAGCTGATCACTATACAGTTGACCCCAGTCCAGTGGACATTTCAGGCGCCATTAGAAACCAAGCCACTTCAAGCTCATCAAATCACATTAAAACCTCCTGAGACTAGTTACATAGCAACCAAGATGCTGGCACCAACATTACCAGCCTTCATTTACGCTCAACCCAGCTGCCACTCCATTCCATCTTCCAACCCCCAAACATAGGGTATCAGATGGTGCCAACAACACCAGTGAGGGAGAAGTTCCCTTCGCCATGATGCAGGAAAGAAATTACGCATCTGAAATTGTACCTCACCCTCAGGGACCTCATCAGTACTAGCCTTACAAACTTTGATGATCGCCCAGAGAACTATAGAAGTTGGAAGGCCACCTTCAAGACAACAGTTCAAACCATTGGTGTACCGCCTATGCAAGAACTTGATTTACTAATTAGATGTCTAGGTCCATGGTCGTCAAACTGTGTTAAGAGACTCAAAACCGTTCATATCTATGAACCAGTCAAAGGCCTTCGTCTCGCATGGGAAAGATTAGAGCAGACATTCGGCGGCTCGGAAGTAGTTGAACGTGCCTTATTTAAACCACTATACGACTTTCCTGAATTATCCAATACAGACGGCCAAGGGTTCTAGAAATTACGCGACCTTCTTCTTGAGCTTGAAATCGTCAAGAGACCCGCTTCTACCAGGTCTCAGCTTTCTCGATACCTCCCATGGCGTGGGCCTGATCGTAGGAGAAATTACCCTCAATATTCAAGACCAATGGTCAACAACAGGTTCAAAATACAAGGAGCAACATCGCGTTCCCTTTCCACCATTTTCATTCTTCTGTAAGTTCATCAAGGACTTAGCTGAAGCCAAAAACGATCCGAGCTTCAACACCTTGGGAACCAACATCTTTGGCTCTACTAAACAGAGACAAGAGACTTTCAGTCCCCAGAGAAACCCTAAAGGTCTAATTTCCGTAAAAAAAACAGGGGTTGTGCCCACTACTAACGCAGCCGCTCCCAATGGAAATGAAAGCCCTAAGGAACCAGATCATCATTGCCCTATCCATGATAAAACACATCCTTTAAGGAAATGCCGTGTCTTCATAGCAAAGCCCTTTGAGGAACATAAGGAGTTCCTTCCTAAGGAGTCATAATATCTGCTTCAGATGCTGTGCATCCATTGAGCATTTCGCCAGAGACTGTGAGGTTCCAGTCAAGTGTTCTGAATGTAATAGTGATCTACATGTGTCCGCTGTTCACCAGGGACCAATCAGGCGGAACCTAGAACCAGTTAGCTGGCGCAAGCCCCATTCCAATCAAGGCAGGGAGAGTGCCGACTGACCAAACACTACCGTCACGCCCAGATGCACAGAGGTATGTGGAAAAGGACTTGTGTGCAGTAAGTCTTGTTCTAAGATTTGCCTTGTGGATGTGTTTCCTACTGCATGACCAGAGAAGACCATAAGAATGTATGCTATTCTAGATGACCAAAGTAATCGTTCCCTAGTTAGCCCTAAGTTCTTTGATCTGTTCAGGATAGATGCACCCTATATCCTAGGAACATGCTCTGGTCTTGTGACTACCTCAGGAAGAAATGCTAATGGTTTCACCTTGAAGCCCATTAAAGGAGATAAGAAACTCTCTCTTCCAGCCCTTAATGAGTGTGTCAAATTGCCGGATGCAAGGGATGAGATTCTGAAGCCGCACAGCATTACCCTTATCTCAGGAACATAGCCAGAGAGATTCCTCCCCTTGATAACCATGCTGAGATCTTACTCTTGCTAGGTAGAGACATTCTTGAGGCTCATAAGGTCCTTAAACTTTGCAATGGCCCTTTCAACGCATATACCCAAAAACTTACAGTGGGTTGGGTCATCGTGGGGAATGTATGTCTCGACAGAGCCCGCAGACCCTGCCAAGTACACTTTTCAGAACCAACGTATTAAGAGGGGACGAACTTCTTACTTCAGGCAGTGTCCCAACCACTACTATGTCCAAGAGGTTCCTTGCCCAAATATTCTAAAAACTTGTTCATCAGAAACCAGCTAAAATCCCAAGGAGTCAGCTGCAGAAAAATGTTCCTGGACAGAAGGGCAGCTTATAGAAAGGCCTTCATGATCTCAATTGGAGCTCTCTTCAAGCCCTTCCAAGCTTTGCAGTCCTCACAGAGTTCATTTAAATTTTCATGATAAATCCTATATCATCAATGGCAACAAGCCTTCTGATTCATGTAGTTCTGATGAGATACCACAGAAATGCGAGCCTTCCACTCAGCCATTTGACAACGAGTTTACTTCTGTAAAGGAAGTATCTTCTGAATGTTCTATAAAGGAGGTTCCTTCAACAGAGGAAGAGTTTATTTCATATACTTTGCAACAACCTTCAGTTCCATCTGCAGTTGTTGATTGCACCCAAGAGGATCATAGTTCTTCCCAGTCTTCAACGGATGAGCACCTTCATATTGCTCAGCCTTTTCTGGAAACCACAGGGAAAAGTTCACCGCCAATGTCCATGACAAATACTGCATGTCAACAACGCAAGTCTGTACGTAGAAAGACAGACATGAGCATTTGCGTTCACGATTCATAGACAGAAAGCAATCTACATCTAAATCAGCCTCACAAAATAAGCGCTCTAAATTGGTGACACAGACAGAGAAGTCACATTCTAAATCTTTGGCAAGATCAAGAAGAACCAAGTCTCGCTCGGCTTCTAATGAAAGCAACAGACAATCTCCTGTAGTAAAAAAGAAGAAATCCACATCTGGGGTGCGTAAAAGATCACTCAAGAATAAACCAGAAAAGATAGGAAATATTCCTGTGCCATATGGCGTTTTCAAAGAGCACACCCTTCATAAGTTTCGGTGGAAGCAGGTACAACATCTCGCCAGTCAGTTCTGGAAAATGTGGAGAAAGAAAGCACCTCTGCCTCCTGCAAGAACGCAGAAGGTGGCAAGAACCGAGGCCTAATTTAAAGATAGAAGATTTTGTTCTGTTAAGAGACAAAAAAGTTGATCGTCTTAACTTGCCTACTGGACTTTTTACTAAAGTCGTATCCAGTTCGGATGGGAAAGTTCATAAGGTGGAAGTAAGAACCGCGAGAGGTGGAGTAATCAAGACCTTCTTCGGCCCTATTACAGAAGTTGTGTTACTCTTGTCTGCAGAACTTCCAGGTTGAGATTCCTTCTACCAAAGATACTCATCATCTTCTAAGACCGTTTCCAGTACAAGGTCTATGACCTGAACTAAAGACATATCCTTTTTTGGTTTGAATAAATGTTCATTGCATCTTTCCTTTTATGGTTTATGGACATTATTCATTGTTATTTTATACAATTCCATTCCACGGGGAGTGTTCTGTTTCAGTATCTTGCATTGCGTATTGGTATGCTCCTCTCTTCTCCTCCCCCCTTTGTTTCAGCTTCTAGTTAGTTCAGCCTAGCCACTTCCTGTTTTCCCAATCATGCATTGCTGTTAGTGTGTGCTCTATTTCTGAGGAGAATTTCCATCTTCTTATCAAGGAGAATATTGTTGGTATAATTCTTTTACCATCTGTATTCCCTGCACATCTTGTAATACAATCTCCGGATTAAAAGACTACTTAATTAACTCCTGGGCGTCTGATGCGTAAACTGTAAGTGGAGAATGTCTGATTCAACAAGTCACCTCACAAATGCGTGATTGTATAAAGCTGACATTTCGAAACACCACAGTGAGTATTACAGTTCCTTGCAAATGTATTCACCCCCTTGACATTTTTTTCGTATTTTGGTGCCTCACAACCTGAAATTAACATGGATTGTTTGAGGATTTGCATCATTTAGTTTACAGAACATGCCCACAACTTTTTTTCTTTTTATTATTGTGAAGCAAACAGCAAACAGGACAAAATAACAGAAAAAGTCAATGTGCATAACTATTGACCCCCCTAAAGTCAGTACTTTGTAGAACCACCTTGTGCAGCAATCACAGCTCCATGTCGCTTTGGATAAGTCTCTAGGAGCTTGCCCCATCTTACCACTGGGATTTCTGCCCATTCCTCCTTGCTGCTCCAGCTCCTTCACTTGGACGGTTTGCGCTTGTGAACAGCAATCTTTAAGTCTGACCACAGATTTTCTATTGGATTGAGAGCTGGGCTGTGACTCGGCCATTCCAACACATTTACATGTTTCCCCTTAAACCGCTCAAGTGTTGCTTTAGCTGTGTGTTTGGGGTCAGTCCTGCTGGAAGGTGAACCTCCGTCCTAGCCTCAGATCACGCACAGAGTGGTACAAGTTCTGCTCAAGAATATCCCTGTATTTAGCACCATCTATCTTTCCCTCAACTCTGACCAGTTTCCCAGTTTCCCCAGCACGATGCTGCCACCACCAGGTCTCACTGTGGAGACATTGTTCTTTGGATGATGTGAGGTGTTGGGTTTGCATTTTCAGACCAGAGCACCTTCCTCCATACATTTTGGAAGTCTCCCACATGCCTTTTCACAAACTCACAACGTGCCTTTTTGTTTTTAGCTGAAAGTAATGGCTTTCTTCTGGCCACTCTGCCATAAAGCCCAACTCTATGGAGTGTACGCTTATTGTCGTCCTATGTACAGATACTCCAGTCTCTGCTGTGGAACTCTGCAGCTCCTCCAGGGTTACCTCAGGTCTCTGTGCTGCCTCTCTGATTAATGCCCTCCTTGCCCGGTCCGTGAGTTTTGGTGGACGGCCGTCTCTTGGCAGGTTTGCTATTGTCCATGCTGTTGGATAACACTGACATAATGCTGTCAGTGTTATCCAACACATTCCAGAACTGTAAGGGTTACATAGCATCATAAATTAGTATAATGCTATGTGACCCCAGTCAGCGATTGCAGGTCAGGCCGGGAGCTGCGATGTGGACAGGCTCCGGGAGGAATGCTCATCTTCAAGGGGCTGTGGGGTCTCTCACTCCTCTTCTCCCATCTTGTCTCTGGAGACGGTGTGCTGACTTACTGTGCGCTCTTGTGCTGGCAGGTGGGCGGAGACTTCGATACAGGAGCCAGGAGGAGCAGGGGCCAGCCTGCAGGAAGTGATATGTACGGTACTCATATGCACGATGCAGGGGCAGGCTGACATAGATGTAGGAGCGGTCAGCTCGCGGCTCGCATATGACCGCTCCTATTACTGCCCAACCGACATGTCCCTGCTACTTGCCCACACAGGGCTAAACAACTGTTCAAACTACTTGCCCGGCGCCCGGAACTGCATGTCCCGGGCATCGGGCGATAGGAATTCCACACCCCTGGTGTATCTGCGTGGCTGAGAAAGTTGGTGTGATATGGCTCATAGAAAAGAGGGGTAAGCAGTGGGCGCCCCCTTTTCGATAAAATAGGGAAACCATTCCCTGGTAATTTTGTAGGAATCTATTTCCTCTCTCATGAGCCATAGTGTGACAAAGCATGTGTGCACAAACATAGGAATTAGTCAAGTGGTTCTGGCACCATAATATAAGTGCAGTAGGAACAAATAGAAATCTGCTCTATTATACAATCACATTGTTGCAACACTGACTTACAATCAGAATCTGACTGCCAAGAAGCATCAAAGTGAGCAATTGGCTACACATTCCAGTGTTGCAACAAAGTTGTAGGTTGCCAACAAGTACAATGTTGAGCAACGAATGCGCTGGATTCCTGATAGGAATGTAGAAAAACATATGCATTAACCTATGGCAGATGCACACATTATAACACATCAAAGTGAACTGCTACCATAAGCAGTACCTCCAAGTAAAAGAGGATTACACACATTCAGTATTTAGTGGAATATCTGATTCCTTCCCTGATAATTTTAATGGGACTGGGTGTATAAATAAATGTATCAGCTTTTATAAAAATATAATAAAGGTTACGTTTTAATATCTATGTTGTAACCCCTAAAAGGATTTAGTAGGTCTATGTGACCTTTTTGTAAATAAATGTGTAGTATCCTGAGGGTACAACGTGGGCATTGGTGTGTTTTTTTTTTTCATAACCTAACCCTGACTTGTACTTCTCAACAACATTGTCCCTTACTTGTTTGGAGAGTTCCTTGGTCTTCATGGCAGTGAATGGTTAGTGATGCCTCTGGTTTAGGTGTTGCAGTTACTGGTGTGTAAATGTAATGACAGATGATGTGACACTTAGACTGCACACAGGTGACATCATGTCACTAATTATGTGACTTCTGGAGGTAATTGGTTGCACCAGAGCTTTTTATGGGCTTCCTAACAAAGGGGGTGAATACATGCGCACATGAACAATTTTCAGTTTTCTATTTCTAAACAATAGATTTATTTATATATTTTTCTCATTTCACTTCACCAACGTAGACTATTATGTTCTGATCCATCACATAAAGTTCTGATAAACAAAACATTGAACTGTAATGTAACAAAATATGGAAAAAGTCAAGGGGGGTGAATACTTTTGCAAGGCACTGTATATTATACACTGATATAAAAGGCTTCACACAGCAACGCCAACCCCAAGATGAAGGCAGCAGCTGAAACGCGTGTCAGGGAGGACACATCCCCTACTGATGTCTGTCATATGGGTTGGTGATTTTACTATTATTTATTTAGGTCACTTTACTTGTAAATTTCCGTTCTTCCGCAGCGCCCCCACGACAGTGACATCCGCAGCGCCCCCACGACAGTGACATCCGCAGCGCCCCCACGACGGTGACATCTGCAGCGCCCCCACGACAGTGACATCCACAGTGCCCCCACGACAGTGACATCCGCAGCGCCCCCACGACAGTGACATCCGCAGCGCCCCCACGACAGTGACATCCACAGCGCCCCCATAACAGTGACATCCACAGCGCCCCCATAACAGTGACATCCACAGTGTTAAATGAAATCGGCCACTGATCTCACACTGCCAACATACAGAGGGTGATGCCCCAGATCATATACATTTCAAATCAGCCCGGCCCAAGTTCATTTAACCCTTTAAAAACACCAGTTACTTATAGAAATCAGAACCTATTTGGGCTGAACTCCCCTGCATATGGTGCGGGCGCCACGCTCTGTATGTCACCAGTTTGAAATCAGTGCCCATTAATTTCAATCTTTAAATCACACTTTTCTGCCAATTTTGTGTCCGTCTTTTGTATTTTAATGCCGCTTTCACCTGATTTCCCCAGGGCGCTCAGTGCAACTTTTGAATAAGAAACCAACTTCAGCCTTGTGTCCTGTATTTATATATCCTTGGGCTGTGTGATCCTCTTCTTGTACAGCTTTCGCTCGGAACCTTGACGCACCATCCTCCTCCAGCTCAGCTTCGGGCACCTCTCAAGTTACCACTCGCCCGCCGCCACCACCAACACTAGCACCACAGTCGCTTCACTTGATCAGTCAGAGGAGATATTTAAACATCAGTTGGAAGAAATAAATCATGCCCAACCATTATTGCCAGAGGATGTAGATAACAGGGATATGTCTTAATCAGGAATCATTACACACATCGACGTACGGTGTGATGATGATGATGATGATGATGTTGTACCCGCTGCTGCTTCCTTTGCTGAGTTGTCAGATACAAGTGAAGCGGTTGATGATGGCGATGTGTCCGTGGATGTCACGTGGGTGCCTGCTCGAAGAGAAGAAGAAGAGGGGAAAGTTCAGATGGGGAGACAGAGAGGAGGAGGAGACGAGTTGGAAGCAGGGGGAGGTCGTCGCAAGGAGCTAGTGGCACAGTCAGACAGCATGTATCGGCACCTGGGGTAAGCCAGACAGCACGTCAATAGTAATTTACACGGTAGCTTGAAAATACCAGGGTTGTTTAGCTGGTGATATTTACTGAAAATGTTTTGGAATATGTCAAATTAACACGTCCCTGTCCCAACACGTTTCGCCCTAACACTTGGGAGGGCTCATCAGGGGACACTGAAGAGACTTGTGAGAATATAACTCATATTAAAAAGTTATCCATAGGTGTATAATAACATCCTAACCGTGGAGTTGGAAAAAACATATAACAACTGTCTGCATTCAGCTAGACAGGACAGAACATTAGGGTTGAGCGAACCTGAACTGTATAGTTCGGGTTCGTACCGAATTTTGTGGTGTTCGTGACATGGACTCGAACCCAAACATTTACGTAAAAGTTTAAGTTCATTGTTCGGAGATTTCTATGGCGCATTTTGAAAGCCTGCAAAGCAGCCAATCAACAAGCGTCATACTACTTGCCCCAAGAGGACAACACAGCCATGCCTACTATTGGCATGGCTGTGATTAGCCAAGTGCAGCATGTGACCCAGCCTCTATTTAAGCTAGAGTTACGTAGCGCTGCACGTCACTGTGCTCTGAATAGTGTACGGATAAGATGCAGCTGCTGTGAGGGCGAGATTAGGCAGGGAAAACTCAGCAAAAACACCTAATGAAGTGATTGATCTACAGCTGTGAATCATTCAACTTCTGCTAGTTAATTGCTCACTGGTTTTTAGGCTGCCCAGAGCGTTTTTCAGTCACTTTTTTCTGTGGTGATCGGCGGCCATTTTGTGTCTTGTGGTGCACCAGCACAAGCTGCCACCAAGTCCATCAATAGTAGTTTTTTTTTGCTTGGCACAGGGTCTTGGCTGTGCTTATTGTCACCCCTAGAAACTCAAGATAGAAATTTCTATATTTTATTGAGGGGTGAAATTCAATTGCCAAAATAGCAATACCGTAAATCAGTGGTTTTAGCTGTGGCTGGCCAAGTTTAATAGTGTCTGGCAAAGGATATATTTTTTTCTAGGGTGAAATTCAATTGCCAAAATAGCAATACCGTAAATCAGTGGTTTTAGCTGTGGCTGGCCAAGTTTAATAGTGTCCGGCAAAGGATAGTTTTTTTTCTGGGGTAAAATTCAATTGCCAAAATAGCAATCCCCTAAATCTGGTGTTCCAGCTGTGGCTGGCCAAGTTTAACCACCTCCCGTCACGCTAACGCCGAAAGGCGTGCGGGAGGTGGCAGTCTCAGGTCTTGATCACGCCAATCGGCGTCATCTCGTGAGACCTGAGATTTCATGTGAACGCGCGCGCGTTCACTGTGACGCAGAAGTGAAAGAAGTGATCATTGGCTGGCAGGCTGTAATTTTTTAAATCAACCAATGAAAAGTGTATATCAGACGCCATTTACAAAATAGCATCTGATATACCTGCTGCTGCTCTTCTGGTGGTCCCTTTTGCTTGGATCGACCACCAGAGGACACAGGCAGCTCTGTAAGTAGCACCAATTACCACATTTACACCCCCCCCTGTCACTTATTAACCCCTTAGTAGCCACTGATCACCCCATATAAACCCCCTGATCACCTCCCTGTCACCCTCCTGTCATTGATCACCCCCCTTTAAGGGTCCCTAATCACCGCCAGGTAGTTATCTACTTGTTAGGTAGTTAGCGCCCAGCCCACCACACCGCAGTCGCTGATTAGTGTCATCGCTGTCGCTAATCAGCACTAATACTAATATAGTATCTGAAAGTGATCAAGACTGATTGCAATCAGATCTATATTAGTACATTAGGGTCACCTTAGGCTCTATAAAAAATGCAGTGTTCGCCCGATCAGGCCTGTTCTTGTGCGCATACTTGCGTTCAGTCCGCCCCACCGTAGTGACCGAAATTTTTTTTTTCTGATCACTGCAAAAACACAGTAAAATCGCTGTGCCGCTATAAAAAATCACTTTTGAGTTTTTGGTTCTTTATTAGCGATCACAGCGTTACTTCGCAAGCACTCCTTTTTACTAGGCAGGTGTTCTCTTTTTCCTGGGTAGTCTCAGAGGAATAGCCCGTAAATTTAGGTACTCCAAAATGGCAAAAAAGGGGTATTCCGCTGAAGAGGCCTACAGGATTCTGGCCGTGATGGATGAAAGCGATGGGGACGCTTCATCCGCTGAATCCAGTGGTTCAGAATATTTACCTGTAGACAGCAGAGGCACTCTAACCGCTAGCGAAGACGACGAGGTTGAGGTCCCTGCTACGGTCAGGCGTACCCGACCCCATGTCAGTGTTTTGCATACCCCGCGTGATGAGCCGTATATGCAGCAGAGTGGTGCTAGCGCTGACCTTTTTTATGGTGCGGCATACACCAGCAGCGCAGCACATCCTGGACCTTCTACCAGCACTGCCGTATTCCCTGGTGAAGTGGCGAGCACCAGAAGGGCAGTTCAAGCTGCTACGGTGGCACGTGCACTAACTCCCCCGTCGCAGCCACCGCGTTCTCAGGCCCGTAGAGCCCTTAGTCTCCCAGAGGTGCTGGCAAACCCTAATCGGCAATCCCCTGCTTCCTCCGCACCCGTATTGCCCCCTTTCACCGCCCAGTCAGGAATTCGCATGGAGACAGCTCATTTCGGATCGGGCCTTGAATTTTTTGAGCTGTTCTTCACGGCAGATCTCTATGACTTAGTTGTGGCAGAAACCGCTACGCCACAGACTATATTACCGCCAATCCGGAAAGCTTCTATGCCCAGCCACCAGTCACAGTTTCCGAGTTTAAAATTTTTTGGGGCCTTATCCTCAGCATGGGTCTAACTAAAAAAAATGTATTGCGGTCATATTGGTCTAAAGACCCAATACATTACATGCCCATGTTCTCTGCTGCAATGTCCAAGGCACGTTTTGAGGTCATCATGCGCTTTATGCATTTCACTGACAATAAAACCTGTCATCCAAGAGGCCACCCTGCTTATGACCAGCTCCACAAAATTCGGCCCCCCATAGACCATTTGTCATCCAGATTTGCAGATGCGTATGTCCCCAATCAGAACATCTGCATAGACGAGTCCCTAGTACAATTCACCGTGCGCCTTGGCATCAAACAGTACATCCCCAGCAAGCGCGCCCGGTACGGGGTCAAATTGTATAAGCTCTGTAAAACGGCCACAGGCTATACATATCGTTTTAGGGTCTATGAGGGAAAAGACTCAAAACTGGAGCCGGTCGGATGCCCTGACTACCTGGGGAGCAGTGGCAAGATTGTCTGGGACTTGGTGTCACCCTTACTCCACAAGGGGTACCACTTATACGTGGAAAATTTTTACACAAGTGTGGCCCTCTTTCAGCACTTACATCTAGTCGGAATTCAATGCTGTGGCACCGCGCGACCTAGTCGCTGGGGCTTCCCCCAACGACTCGTTAATTCCCGACTTGCACGGGGGGGGGAGAGGGCTGCCCTGTGTGACCAAGAACTGCTCGCGGTGAAGTGGAGGGACAAGAGGGACGTTTACCTTCTGTCCACCATTCACGCAGACACGACTGTCCAAATAGAACGGGCGACAGGAGTCATTGAAAAGCCCCTCTCAGTCCACGATTATAATCTCCACATGGGAGGGGTGGACTTCAATGACCAAATGTTGGCTCCATATTTAGTTTCCCGACGCACCAGACGCTGGTATAAAAAGGTGTCTGTATATTTGATTCAATTGGCCATATATAACAGTTACGTTCTCTACAGTAAGGCTGGGAGAACGGGATACTTCCTTAAATTCCAGGAAGAGATCATTTCGGAACTCCTGTATCTAGGAGGTTCTGTGCCCCAAGTCCCTGATGTAGTGAGCCGGCTACATGAGAGACACTTCCCCAGTGTCTTTCCTGGTACCCCAACCCACTGTTCCCTAAGAAAAAGATGTCGTGTCTGTAGCAAGGCTGGAAGAAGGCGTGACGCCACCGTTTTTTGTCCTGACTGTCCTGACCAGCCTGCCCTATGCATAGGGGAGTGTTTCCGTAAGTACCACACACAGGTACACTATTAGTGTAGGGATTGCGTGACACAGGACAGGCACACAGGGGTCTTAGGGCCCTTGCACACGAGCATTGCTCACGCATCGTGATTGCAAAGGAGCTCCCGGCCTGACTTCTCCTGCACAGACGGGGTCGCATAGCATCATATTGATTTATGATGCTAAGTAACCCTTACAGTTCTGGAATACATTGGATAGCACTGGCATACTGCTGCCAGTGCTATCCAATGCATTCAAGAACTGTAAGGCTTACACAGCATCATAAATCAATATGATGCTATGCGACCCCGTCTGTGCAGAAGTCCCTTTCACACAGAGCTGCCACAAACCTCTCCTTTCACCTGGGACAAAATGCATAATGTACTTCGCCACATCTCTGAGTGATTTGCGCTTTGCACATTGTCCAACGGGGAAGGAGAGGTTTATCCTCTAAGGCCTCATGCACACGGCCGTGCACGGACCGTGGTATCCTGGCCTGGCATCCATCTGACAGCAGGAGCGTACGGCGTCAAAGCAACAGTGACGCCGTGCGCTCCTGCTGTCAGATGGATGCCAGGCCGAGATACAACGGTCCGTGCACGGCCGTGTGCATGAAGCCTTAAGGTAAAAAAAAAATAAATCACAGGAAAGCAAAAAAGTTCAAGTTATGTTTCAAATGTTCAATAAAGTTATTGTTCTGTTTCTAATATTATATAAAATTAATGTTAATAAATTTATAGCGTTGCTGCCTGTTTTTTTTTTCTGTTTTTTTACCTTCTAGGTGGACCAAGCGATCAACCAGCTGCAGCACTGATGTGCATTCTGAGAGAAGCATTGCGCTGCTGTCAGAAGACACGTGAAGTCGGTGCATGCGGCGCTGCAGGACGAGATTTCTCCTCTGCAGGACAGGTACGTTTGCCCAGGCATATGAGCTGAGGAGAGGTGTTGGAGTTCATATGCTTTGGCAAACACTTTGTATCAAAAATCTGGCAAAGATGTCTTCCTCCACAACGATCGATTGATCGATGTGAATGGAGAAATCACGTTTGCCAGGACATAGGAGCTGAAGTGGGTATGGATGTTTGGGCGGAGCCACTATGTCCTGGCAATCGCCAGGCCCCTCTTTTTTTTTTTGCATATTTTTGGGCAGAGATTTTTTCATCCACATCGATCGATGCGAATGAGGAAATCTGTGCCGTTCATTTTTTCTTTCAGCCCAGAGGCTGAACGGAAAAGAAAATCTCATTACCCGTATGCTCCATATAAGGAGAATAGCAGAAACTCCTAATGCTGGCCATACGTGTAATGATTGCGGAGACCCTCAAATGCCAGGGCAGTACAAACACCTCACATGTGACCCCATTTTGGAAAGAAGACACCCCAAGCTATTCGCTGAGGGGCATATTGAGTTCATGAAAGATTGAGCTTTTTGTCACAAGTTAGCGGAAAGGGAGACTTTGTGAGAAAAAACAAAAAAAATCAAATTCAGCTAACTTGTGCCAAAAAAAAAAAAATCTTCTATGAACCCGCCATGCCCCTCATGGAATACCTTGGGGTGTCTTCTTTCTAAAATGGAGTCACATGTGGGGTATTTATACTGCCCTGGCATTTTAGGGGCCCCTAAAGCGTGAGAAGAAGTCTGGAATCCAAATGCGTAAAAATGCCCTGTGAAATCCTAAAGGTACTCATTGGAATTTAGGCCCCTTTGCGCATCTTGGCTGCAAAAAAGTGGCACACATGTGGTATCACCGAACTCAGGAGAAGTAGGGCAATGTGTTTTGGGGTGTATTTTTACATATACCCATGCTGGATGAGAGAAATATCTCTGTAAATTGACAACTTTGTATACAAAAATGGAAAAAGCACATTGCCCTACTTCTCCTGAGTACGGCGATACCACATGAGTGACACTTTTTTGCAGCCAAGATGCGCAAAGGGGCCCGAATTCCAATGAGTACCTTTAGGATTTCACAGGGCATTTTTACGCATTTGGATTCCAGACTTTTCACGCTTTAGAGACCCCACAAGTGACCCTATTTTAGAAAGTAGACACCCCAAGGTATTCCGTGAGGGGTATGGTGAGTTCATGTAAAATTTTATATTTTGACACAAGTTAGTGGAATATGAGACTTTGTAAGAAAAAAAAAAATATCAATTTCCGCTAACTTGTACCAAAAAAAAAAAAAATCTATGAACTTGCCATGCCCATTTACTGTTCTGGCATTTTCGGCGGGGCTAAATTGTGAGCAGCCATGTAAAACCTAAAGGTACTCGTTGGAATTTGGAGTAGGAGTTCCCTGGCATGGCACTTCTTCAAACAATGTGCTGACGACAAGACCCGAGTGGTTTGCACGCTGTGCCATCAGAGCCTGAAGCGAGGCATTAACGTTCTGAACCTTAGCACAACCTGCATGAGCAGGCATCTACATGCAAAGCATGAACTGCAGTGGAGTAAACACCTTAAAAACAAGGAACTCACTCTGGCTCCCCCTGCTCCCTCTTCTGCTGCTGCCTCGGTCTCTTCCTCCGCCTCGGGAGGAATGTTGGCACCTGCCGCCCACCAAACAGAGGATGTGCCACCGACAACACCACCTGCGTCACCAAGCATCTCCACCATGTCACACGGCAGCGTTCAGCTCTCCATCTCACAAATCTTGGAGAGAAAGCGTAAATTCCCACCTAGCCACCCTCGAGCCCTGGGCCTGAATGCCAGCATTTCTAAACTACTGGCCTTTGAAATGCTGTCATTCAGGCTGGTGAACACAGACAGCTTCAAACAGCTGATGGCCATGGCTGTCCCCCAGTATGTGGTTCCCAGCCGCCACTACTTCTCCAAGACAGGCGTGCCTTCCCTGCACAACCAAGTATCTGATAAAATCAAGTGTGCACTGCGCAACGCCATCTGTGGCAAGGTCCACCTAACCACAGATACGTGGACCAGTAAGCACGGCCAGGGACGCTATATCTCCCTAACTGCACACTGGGTAAATGTAGTGGCGGCTGGGCCCCAGGCGGAGAGTTCCATGGCGCACGTCCTTCCGCCGCCAAGGATCGCAGGGCATCATTCTTTGCCTCCTGTAGCCTCCTCCTCCTACTCGGCTTCCTCCTCCTCTTCTTCCACCTGCTCATCCAGTCAGCCACACACCTTCACCACCTACTTCAGCACAGCCAGGGGTAAACGTCAGCAGGCCATTCTGAAACTCATATGTTTGGGGGACAGGCCCCACACCACGCAGTGGTGGGGTATACAACAACAGACCGACGAGTGGTTGCTGCCGGTGAGCCTCAAGTCCGGCCTGGTGGTGTGCGATAATGGGCGAAATATCGTTGCAGCTCTGGGACTAGCCGGTTTGACGCACATCTCTTGCCTGGCGCATGTGCTGAATTTGGTGGTGCAGAAGTTCATTCACAACTACCCCGACATGTCAGAGCTGCTGCATAAAGTGCGGGCCGTCTGTGCGCGCTTCCGGCGTTCACATCCTGCCGCTGCTCGACTGTCTGCGCTACAGCGGAACTTCGGCCTTCCCGCTCACCGCCTCATACGCGACGTGCCCACCAGGTGGAACTCCACCTTGCACATGCTGGAGAGACTGTGCGAGCAGCAGCAGGCCATAGTGGAGTTTCAGCTGCAGCACGCACGAGTGAGTCGCACTGCGGAACAGCATCACTTCACCACCAATAACTGGGCCTCCATGCAAGACCTGTGTGCCCTGTTGCCCTGTTTCGAGTACTCCACCAACATGGCCAGTGGCGATGACGCCGTTATGAGCGTTACAATACCACTTCTATGTATCCTTGAGTAAACACTTAGGGCGATGATGGAAAAGGATGTGGCCCAGGAGGAGGAAGAGGGGTCATTTTTAGCACTTTCAGGCCAGTCTCTTAGAAGTGGCTCAGAGGGAGATTTTTTGAAACAGCAGAGGCCAGGTACAAATTTGGCCAGCCAGGGCCCACTACTGGAGGACGAGGAGGAGGTGGAGGAGGATGAGGATGAAGCATGTTCACAGCGGGGTGGCACCCAACGCAGCTCGGGCCCATCACTGTTGCGTGGCTGGGGGGAAACGGAGGACGATGACCATACGCCTCCCACAGAGGACAGCTTGTCCTTACCTCTGGGCAGCCTGGCACACATGAGCGACTACATGCTGCAGTGCCTGCGCAACGACAGCAGAGTTGCCCACATTTTAACGTCTGCGGACGACTGGGTTGCCACCCTGCTGGATCCCCGGTACAAAGACAATGTGCCCATCTTACTTCCTGCACTGGAGCGTGATAGGAAGATGCGCGAGTACAAGCGCACGCTGGTAGACTCACTACTGAGAATTTTCCCAAATGTCACAGGGGAACAAGTGGAAGCCCAAGGCGAAGGCAGAGAAGGAGCAAGAGGTCGCCAACACAGCTGTGTCACGGCCAGCTCCTCTGAGGGCAGGGTTAGCATGGCAGAGATGTGGAAAAGTTTTGTCACCACGCCACAGCTAACTGCACCACCACCTGATACGGAACGTGTTAGCAGGAGGCAGCATTTCAATAACATGGTGGAAAAGAACGTGTGCACACCCCTCCACGTACTGACTGATGGTTCGGCCCCATTCAACTTCTGGGTCTCCAAATTGTCCACGTGGCCAGAGCTAGCCTTTTATTCCTTGGAGGTTCTGGCCTGCCCGGCGGCCAGCGTTTTGTTTGAACGTGTATTCAGCACGGCAGGGGGCGTCATTACTGACAAACGCAGCCGCCTGTCCACAGCCAACGTGGACAAGCTGACGTTCATAAAAATGAACCAGGCATGGATCCCACAGGACCTGTGCCTCCCTTGTGCAGAATAGACCTTTATACCTACCTCCTCTTAACCATATATTCTTGTACTCCAGGGCACTTCTTTATTGAATCCTCTTTTTTAATTTTAACATTATTTTGCAGGGCAACCTAAAGTTGAATGAACCTCTCCTCCGTCTGGGTGCTGGGGCCTAAATAACTAAAAGTGGCCTTCTCCATTGGTGGGTGACATGAAGCCCGATTCTCTGCTATGGGACCTCTCTCCTCTGTCTGGGTGCTGATGATAACTTCAAATCCCATAGCATTCCCACCTGACGCCAACCCAACCTCCTATTCCACCTACTCCTCCTCCAAGTTGCCAATTGATATTGGTTAATTTTTATTTATTTTATTTTAATTCATTTCCTTATCCACATTTGTTTGCAGGGGATTTACCTACATGTTGCTGCCTTTTGCAGCCCTCTAGCCCTTTCCTGGGCTATTTTACAGCCTTTTTAGTGCCCAAAAGTTCGGGTCCCCATTGACTTCAATGGGGTTCGGGTACAGGGTAAAGTTTGGGTCGAGTTCGGATCCCGAACATTTTCGTGAAGTTCGGCCTAACCTGAACATCCAGGTGTTCGCTTAACTCTACAGAACAACCCTCCTGTTGAATCAAATGATTGCTGTAATTGCTACTTGCGTGTCTTCAAATGATGTGGTACGATGATATATCAGATCGTATCTGATCGGGCAGCAGCCCTATAAGATAAAGCACCTACGCAACGCTCAATACAAGGGCACGATAGGCCTCACCAAACGGAGACTGCAGGAGAGGTCCGATCTGCACAGACACAGATGGCGTCATGAGGCTCTGTAGCCTACAGGGACAGGGACGTGTTAATTTGACATATTCCACAACATTATCAGTAAATATCACCAGCTAAACAACCCTGGTGTTTTCAAGTTACCGTGTAATTACCATTGATTTATGAGAGTTGACATTTACCTAGCATTTGTGCTACGGTTTATTATTTCTTGTACGTTTATTTTCTTTGGATAAAGTTTAGACTAGCCTACCTCAGCTTGTTCTATACATCCCAATCAGGGCCATCCTAGGGCGTCCAGGAGGTTACTGTCGGGGTGGCCATTCCGTTCTAGGCAGGGCGACATCAAGATAGGGTTATACCTAGGGATAGTCCCCCCAAGAATCTTCTACTATACGAGTCCCTGCAATTTCTTTTGCCCAATATTATGAGGATCGACTCTTCCACGAGAGGAAACTCCTTTGTTTCTTGTTAAGTAATCTAAGTGTGCCTATTTGGGGTAATTTATATGCTCCTTTTTATTTAGAATCACAAATAAAGGCTAAGTTTCAGAGTATGGTTCACCTTTGATTTTTTTACGATTGTTGATGGCAAACTATGCCAAAGACAAAAAGGAAGACCACTCCTCCTGGTTCTGAGATCCAAAACATCTCAAGTAAGTCTGCAGACTCTGATTAGTGCGCTCCGTCTGTCCGTTCAACTGAGGATAAAAAGCTAAAGAAAAGGACAGTTGTATTCCCAGACGAGTACAGAATGCCTTCCAGAATCTGGAAACAAACAAAGTCCAACGATCCGAGACCACGTCGGAGGGAATGCTATGGAGTTTCACAATATTGTTAACAAATACTTGTGCAAGGGTTTTGGCATTAGGTAGGCCCGGCAACGCTATAAAGTGTACCATTTTACTAAAGCAATCAACTGCCACCAGAATAACTGTCTTTTCTGAAGAATTCGGTAGATCAGTGATAAAGTCCATGGATACACGAGTCCATGGTCTGGACGGGATAGGGAACGGGAGCAGAGATCCAGAAGGTCGAGCATGTGTTAACTTGGCACGTGCACAGGTAGTACAGGCTGGAACATTGTCCTTCACACACTTACGTCCCCCCAGCCACCAGAATCTACGAGATATGAGGTTGGCAGTGGACCTGCTTTCAGGGTGTCCTGTAAGAACCGTACAATGATGTTCCTCAAACAAATTGTGACGCAATTCCAGTGGTAAAGTTTCCCAGAGGGACAGGAATCCGATGCGTTTCCCTGAGCCTCTAACACCTTGACCTCAAGTTCAGGATAGAGGGCAGATATCACCACCCCTTCAGACCGTATGGGACTCGGGTTTGGGTTTTCAAAATCACCACCTTCAGGAAAACTATGTGACAAGGCGTCCACCTTGATGTTCTTAACCCCAGGACAATAGGTGACAGTGAAATTGAATCTGGTGAAAAACAGGGCCCATCTGGCTTGTCTCGGGTTCAGACGTTTCGGCGACTCCAGATAAGCCAGATTTTTGTGATCAGTGAACACCGTGATTGGATGAATCGCCCCTTCCAACTAATGACGCCATTCCTCAAAAGCCAATTTAATGGCCAGCAACTCTCTGTTACCCACATCATAATTTTTACCAGCGGGGGAGAGTTTTTTTCCCAAAAAAATGCACATTATCGCTATTTACCAGGTGATGGGCCCTGCGACAAAACTGCTCCTACCCCCACGTCGGATGCGTCCACTTCTACAATAAACGGTTGAGACACATCCGGCTGTACCAATATACGGGCAGAAGAAAAACATTCCTTACTCGCAGAAAAGGCTTGCAACACCGAATCAGACCACACTGAGACGTCAATCCCTTTCTTAGTTATGTCCGTTAAGGGTTTTACTATTGTCGAATAATTTTGAATACATTTTCGGTCATAGTTGGTGAACCATAAAAACTGCATGAGAGCCTTCAGATTTTCGTGTCGATCACATTCCAATAAAGCACGGACTACCCCAGGATCCATTTGAAAACCTGAAGATGACAGCAAGTAACCCAAATACTGCACCTTCTGTACCATAAAAACACACTTCTGTAATTTTGCGGACAAATTATTGTCCCTTAGGATCTGTAACACCTGTCTCACATGATCCTGATGTGTTTCCATGTCTGGAGAATAAATTAGAATGTCCTCCAAATACACGACCACATACCCCCCCCACCAGGTGATGAAAGATGTCATTCACAAAATGTTGGAAGACCGCGGGAGCATTGGTCAACCCGAAGGCATGACCAGGTTCTCAAAGTGCCCCTCAGGAGTATTAAAAGCCGTCTTCCATTCATTCCCTTCCTTGATCCTAACCAGATTATATGCCCCCCCCCCCTTAACCCCCTCAGCCCCCCTAGCTTAAACACCCTTAATGACCAGGCCTCTTTTTACAATTCTGCACTACACTACTTTCACAGTTTATTGCTCCGTCATACAACTTACCACCCAAATGAATTTTGCCTCCTTTTCTTCTCACTAATAGAGCTTGCATTTGGTGGTATTTCATTGTTGCTGACATTTTTACTTTTTTTGCTATTAATAAAAATTTAACGACATTTTTGCCAAAAAATGACATTTTTCGCTTTCTGTTGTAAAATTTTTTAAAAAAAAACTACATTTCTATATAAATTTTTCTCTAAATTTATTGTTCTACATGTCTTTGATAAAAAAAAAATCCAATAAGTGTTTATTGGTTTGGGTAAAAGTTATAGCATTTACAAACTATGGTGCAAAAAAGTGAATTTCGGCATTTTGAAGCAGCTCTGACTTTCTGAGCACCTGTCATGTTTCTTCAGGTGCTAGAATGCCAGGATAGTATAAATACCCCCCAAATGACACCATTTTAGAAAGAAGACACCCCAAAGTATTCGCGGAGGGGCATGGTGAGTTCATGTATCATTTCATTTTTTTTCACAAGTTAGCAGAATATTACACTTTGTTAGGAAAAAAAATATATAATAAAGTTTCAATTTCTGCTAAATTCTGGCAAAAAAAAAAAAATCTCAGATGGACTCACTACGCCCCTCAGTGAATACCTCGGGGTGTCTACTTTCCGAAATGGGGTCATTTGTGGGGTGTGTTTACGGTTCTGGCATTTTGGGCGGGGCTATATTGTGAGCAGCCATGTAAAACCTAAAGATACTCGTTGGAATTTGGGCCCCTTTGCGCACCCAGGCTGCAAAAAAGTGTCACACATGTGGTATCGCCGTACTCAGGAGAAGTAGGGCAATGTGTTTTGGGGTGTATTTTTACATATACCCATGTTGGGTGAGAGAGTTTTCCGCGCGGGTGCAAAGCGTGACGTGAACGCAGAGCACCCGCACTGAATCCTGACCCATTCATTTCAATGGGTCTGTGTACATGAGCGTTGATTTTCACACATCAGTTCAGCGTTGCGTGAAAACCGCAACAAATTCCATATTCTGCGTTTTTGCCGCAGCCTTGGCACTATAGAAGAGAATTCGGGTTCGGATTATCGAAGCATCCCGTTATGGATTCCGCTACCACGGACCATAACGGCATTTGGAATCCATAAGGGGCTGCTTCAATGAACCCGAACTTTGGACAACACTAAGGACCTGGGGTGACGTCACCGTCATGTGATCAGTGCAGGGGGCGTGGCTCAGTACTGGATTGGATAAGAGGTGATCCAGTACTGAGCCACGCCCCCTGCACTGATCACATGACGGTGACATCACCCCAGGTCCTTAGTGTTGTCCAAAGTTCGGGTTTATTGAAGCAGCCCCTTATGGATTCCAAATGCCGTTATGGTCCGTGGTAGCGGAATCCATAACGGGATTCTTCGATAACCCGAACTTTGGACGCCGAACTTAAAATAGAAGTTCGCTCATCACTAATCCGGACCTAATCCGCCATGCTCGTGTGAAAGGGGCCAAACAGCTTTGCTACACTGGTCCTCCCTGAATCACTTCATATACAGCTCTGCTACATCTGTCTTTCTCTCCACTAACAGCACTGTGTTTGAATCACTTCATATACAGCTCTGCAACACCGCCCGGCAGTGTGTTATTGTAAATAAAAGAGCCCTTGCCCTGCGCGATCCTGCGCAGGGCAAGGGAGAGCATCGGAGGATGAACTGCTCCGAAGCTAACATCAGGGGGGTTGTCTGGTTGAAAATGGGGCTATGTCCTCCTTTAACCAGTACAGGACCGCCTAACGCAGGGATGCTACCTAACAAGTAGCTAACTAACTGGCGGTGATAAGAGACCCTTATGCCCCATTCACACGTCCGCAATTCTGTTTGCGGAACGGAAGTGCAGACCCGGAAGCGCGGATCCGTAATTCCGGATCCGAGCGGGACAAAGTCTGTCCCCATAGAAATGAATGGGTCCGCAATTCCGTTCCACAAACAGAATTTCGGACGTGTGAATGGGGCATAAGGGTCCCTTATCACCGCCAGTTAGTTAGCTACTTGTTAGGTAGCTAGCGCCCAGCCCACCGCACCGCAGTCACTGATTTTGGCAGAGATTTTTTCATCCACATTGATCGATGCAAATGAAAAATCTGTGCCGTTCATTTTATTTTTTTCAGCGCAGAGGCTGAATGGAAAAAAAAATCTCATTACCCGTATGCTCAATATACGGAGAATCGCAGAAACTCCTAATGCTGGCCATACGTGTAATGATTGCGGAGACCCTCAAATGCCAGGACAGTATAAATACCCCACATGTGACCCCATTTTAGAAAGAAGACACCCCAAGGTATTCCGTGAGGGGCATGGTGAGTTCATGGAAAATTTTATTTTTTGTCACAAGTTAGTGGAATATGAGACTGTAAAAAAAAAAAAAAAAATCAATTTCTGCTAACTTGTGCCAAATTTTTTTATTTCTGTGAACTCGCCATGCCCCTCACGGAATACCTTGGGGTGTCTTCTTTCCACAATGGGGTCACATGTGGGGTATTTATACTGCCCTGGCATTTTAGGGGTGCTAAAGCGTGAGAATCCAAATGCGTAAAAATGCCCTGTGAAATCCTAAAGGTACTCATTGGTTTTAGGGCCCCTTTGCGCATCTTGGCTGCAAAAAAGTGTCATTCATGTGGTATCGCCGTACTCAGGAGAAGTAGGGCAATGTGTTTTGGGGTGTATTTTTACATATACCCATGCTGGGTGAGAGAAATATCTCTGTAAACGACAACTTTTTAAATTTTTTTATTCAAAGTTGTCAATTTACAGAGATATTTCTCTTACCCAGCATGGGTATATGTAAAAATACACCCCAAAACACATTGCCCTACTTCTCCTGAGTACGGCGATACCACATGTGTGACACTTTTTTGCAGCCAAGATGCGCAAAGGGGCCCTAAAACCAATGAGTACCTTTTAGGAGGGCATTTTTACGCATTTTTCTTCTCACGCTTTAGGGCCCCTAAAATGCCAGGGCAGTATAAATACCCCACATGTGACCCCATTTTGGAAAGAAGACGCCCCAAGGTATTCGCTGAGGGGCATAATGAGTCCATGAAAAATTAAAATTTTTGTCAAAAGTTAGCGGAAAGGGAGACTTTGTGAGAAAAAACAATAAAAAATCAATTTCTCGATATGGGATCTAGACGAAACAGTCACCAAAACTCTCAGTCAATAATGAGTGAAAGAGCAGGTGACTGTATAAACAAAACGGATGTCCTCCAACCTCCTAAATATACAGGAGGATGGGGGAAGACAAAAAGAAAAAACTACTATGCACACGATTTTGCTATACAGTGAGCATCGGTTGAAAGAAACAAGCACTTTAAACCACAGTGTGATATATGTGGTTTTCACCCGCAACCAATTGACGGTGTAAAAAGTGCACGGCGGCACCATAACCAGTTGTCCTACCGTACTGTTGATAGGGGAGTTTGATGGTGTGTCCGCTCAGATGTTCTTTGATTTGCAGCAGCCCTGGGGGGTTCCGTATAGGGATAGTGGAGATATAAGGGGAAGGGTAGATACTGAAGGACCCTATTTCACCCTACAATCCACAGATTACCCTAAAAGGCTAACCACGGAGTGTCCCACTAGTTGGGTCCCCGTCCGGAACCTGTCCCTGGGTCTGGCCCTGAAGACCTACCCACGGAGTATCCCACTAGCTGGGCCCCCGTCCGGAACCTTACCCTGAGACTAAGCGTTCCCTAAATATACCCCAAGTCCCGACATGCACGTTTCTGAGGATAACTTCCTCTCTTCAGGGGAACCGCTATTAAGGGCAAAATAAAATTCAAAAAGGTAGAGGCTGATTAAGATAAATACAGCAACTACTGAAAAAGGTGCTGCACTGGTAGGTGCTACACCCTCAAACGACGCACAGATAAGTGCTAGGCTGTTTTTAGAACGCTCAGGTATAGATGTTACCTGGTTTAACCTGCTGAGCCCGCCACTATTTAAAGCTCAGGAGGTGTGGGATGGGCGTGGACATTAATTCCAGCCCCTTCCCCTGCAAGACGATGCCGAGCGTATGTAGATAATGAGAACAAAGATGGCGACCGCGACGTGCGTTCCATAATAGATAGCATGCGTTCCACGTGGCGGAAGAGTACTCAGTCATTGATTATGAATGTCTGCGCTCGGAAATCCACAGCGCAGGCATTCATGTCTTTAAGCAAACCGCTCAGGTACATCATGGAGTGCAGATAATGAGGAACACCAGTAGATGTACCCTGTGTTTGCTTAATACCGCTATATCAGTCGACAAGCAGGATGTCTGTCGGGTGAAATAATCTACATACGTTAAAAGATCCCTACAGTATAGATTGTCGATGTAATGACAGAAACTACTTTTAAAGGGACACAGTTAGAAAAAAGAAAACAAAATCACATGCACATCCATTAGTTTAGACAAACTCATGATATATAAATTATGTCCATAAAATGGGTGGGTAATGATGATAGCCACGACCCATTACTTGTTAAAGGTGTGTAGACATGATAATGTTGACACACCTAATGTCAGAGTAGCGGACAGATAAAACTGATATCCACAGTTCTGACAAACAGCCCAGATATGGGCGAATAGAAAAATGGTATTTTTTGCGGAATGATAAAAACAGTAGATTCCCCAACACGGGAAAAGAACACCAATTCTGCAGACGTGGTCAGGAAATTAACTCATATAAATGAATCAATAGCATAGTTGATTAAGTATAGGGGGTAAGGTGGAATAATACGACAGCTAAAAGGGGTACATCCAGTCCTCAAAAAAGCTGCCTATTGGGATTAAAGAAAGGGTTATTGATCTATTCATTTCCTCCTCTAGGTGACATTGTATCCACAATGTAGGTCCACCTTGTCTTCATTTGCAGTAGTGGGCGGTCCCAGTTCTGCATATTGTGATCAAAGAAAACAGGAGAAATTTATATGTTCATTTAATCCTCTGGGTGACATTGTGTCCAAAACGTAGGTCCACCTTGCCTCCCTTTGTAGTAGTAGGCGGTCCCAGTTGGCCCCTCTCACCGGAGGATTCACTTTTTCAATACCCATGGCCCTAATACAGTTGCTATTACCATCATGGGATTCATTAACGTGTCTGGCAACTGGGGTATCTCTGTTATTGCTTATATCCCTAAGGTGTTCGCCGAGTCGTCTCCGTAATTCCCTCTTAGTCTTACCCACATACTCTATGCCGCAACTGCATGTGATTTTGTAAATCACACCAAGAGTGCGGCAATTGATAAAGTCTTTAATTGGAAAAGACTTTTGTAGGTTCGTACTATTGAATATTTTGCCACTCTGGATAATCTTGCAAGCTACACATCCACTACACCTATAACAGCCCTGGATTTTACAATCCAACCATGTGCCTTTGTTCGGGGCTGAGGTGTAGTGGCTGTGAACCAGGGCGTCTCTAAGACTACTCCCCTTACGGAAGGTTACTTGTGGATAGTCAAAGATAACGTCCTTAATATCCGGATCCATAAGGAGAATAGGCCAGTGTGTCCTGAGTATCTCCTTCACACGTCCTGTCGCCTCATCAAATGTTGCAATTAGGCGTATTTTACTGTCTAACTCTTCTGTTTTTCTTTTGGGTACAAGGAGTTCAGAACGTTCTCTACAGAGGGCTCCCTGGTATGCCGGTCTTAGGACACTGTCAGGGTATCCTCTGTCATGAAATCTTTCACGAAGGATCTTAGCCTGATTTATAAACTCGGATTTACTGGAGCAGTTGCGCCTCAAGCGCAAGTATTGGCTTTTAGGAATACCCCTTTTCACTGTAAAGGGGTGACCACTGCTCCAGTGAAGTACCGAATTTGTAGAGGTGGGTTTACGGTAGATGTTGGTGGTTAGTTCGTTAGAACTTCCTCTAGAGATCTTGATGTCTAGGAAGGCCAATGAATCACGGTCAGATTCAGTGGTGAATCTCAGACCCACACTGTTGGAATTGAGGTCCTTAACGAATTGGTTAAATGACTCCTCTGTATCATTCCAGATAACGAAAATATCGTCTATGTACAGGTTGGCATACGCCGGCGCACACGAGCACCCCATTGCCGTGCCCCTGAGCTGGTGGTAAATCTTGGTGTTGAACAAGAAAAAATTATGTGTGAGAAGAAATGCCAGTAATTTGAGAACAAACAGATTGTGTGCCTTACACTGTATGCCTCTCATATTGAGGTAATATTCAATAGCTTTGAGGCCTGCTTCATGCGGAATTGAGGAGTATAGCGCCTCAACGTCTACACTCCCCAAAATAGAATTATCATCGATGCAGATCCCCTCAATACGTTTCAACAGATCCATAGAATCACGGACATATGATGGCAGTGAAACTACGAATGGCATTAAGATACGATCGATATAGATACCTACGTTCTGACATAAGCTATTAACTCCCGAGACAATGGGGCGTCCCTTAATTGGGGTAATACCCTTGTGGATCTTGGGGAGACTGTAAAAGGTTGCTGTAGTTGGTGAAGTGGGAAGGAGGAATTGATATTCATCCTCCGAAATAATTTTATTTACCAAAGCTTCATCCAAAATACCCTTCAGTTCAAGCTTAAAAGGTTCAGTCGGGTTGTGTGTAAGTGTGGCATAATTATTCTTATCAGATAAGAGTTGCATACACATGTCCACATAGTCACCACTATCCATAATTACTGTATTACCCCCTTTGTCCGAGGGTTTAACAGTAATAGTGTGGTCGTTCTTCAATGTTTGTACTGCATGCCACTCTTCGTTAGAATAGTTACGGGTAGTTTTAGTGGTTTTAATGTTATTGAGGTCCCTACACACTACCTCTAGAAAAACATCCAGGCACGATACATCCCCAGAGGGGGGCATTTTCTTGCTTTTATTCTTTAGGGTAGTGAATGGACCCACACCCTGAAAGGGTGCAGGTTCATCCGCCAAACCAAAGAGTGTCCTTACATCAGCCATACAGCCTTTTAGGGTAATCTGTGGATTGTAGGGTGAAATAGGGTCCTTCAGTATCTACCCTTCCCCTTATATCTCCACTATCCCTATACGGAACCCCCCAGGGCTGCTGCAAATCAAAGAACATCTGAGCGGACACACCATCAAACTCCCCTATCAACAGTACGGTAGGACAACTGGTTATGGTGCCGCCGTGCACTTTTTACACCGTCAATTGGTTGCGGGTGAAAACCACATATATCACACTGTGGTTTAAAGTGCTTGTTTCTTTCAACCGATGCTCACTGTATAGCAAAATCGTGTGCATAGTAGTTTTTTCTTTTTGTCTTCCCCCATCCTCCTGTATATTTAGGAGGTTGGAGGACATCCGTTTTGTTTATACAGTCACCTGCTCTTTCACTCATTATTGACTGAGAGTTTTGGTGACTGTTTCGTCTAGATCCCATATCGAGGGATCGGTAGACGTTTGTAGTGTCTGCAAATATCTGTGGGACTAATTTTTTATCAAATCTGTAGTAAAAGTTATGTTTTAACTAGTCATTTCCAGATCACTGTTTTCAGTATACATGTCCTTGTGAGTGATCAAATACTTTTGAAAAACCCTTTGTCTTTTCAACTCCTTCTATAAAAAATCAATTTCCACTAACTTGTGCCAAAAAAAAAAATCTTCTATGAACTCGCCATGCCCCTCATGGAATACCTTGGGGTGTCTTCTTTCCAAAATGGGGTCACATGTGGGGTATTTATACTGCCCTGGCATTTTAGGGGCCCTAAAGCGTGAGAAGAAAAATGCGTAAAAATGCCCTCCTAAAAAGGTACTCGTTGGAATTTGGGTCCCTTTGCGCATCTTGGCTGCAAAAAAGTGCCACTCATGTGGTATCGCCGTACTCAGGATAAGTAGGGCAATGTGTTTTGGGGTGTATTGTTACATATACCCATGCTGGGTGAGAGAAATATCTCTGTAAATTGACAACTTTGTATAAAAAAATTTAAAAAGTTGTCGTTTACAGCGATATTTCTCACACACAGTATAGGTATATGTAAAAATACACCCCAAAACACATTGCCCTACTTCTCCTGAGTACGGCGATACCACATGTGTGACACTTTTGCAGCCTGAGTGCAAAGGGCCCTAAAACCAATGAGTACCTTTAGGATTTCACAGGCCATTTTTATGCATTTGGATTCTCACACTTTAGGGGCCCCTAAAATGCCAGGTGAGTATAAATACCCCACATGTGACCCCATTTTGGAAAGAAGACACCCCAAGGTATTCCGTGAGGGGCATGGTGAGTCCACAGAATTTTTATTTTTGGCACAAGTTAGCGGAAATTGATATATATTTTTTTTTATTTTGTTTTTTACAAAGTCTCATATTCCACTAACTTGTGACAAAAATAAAATTTTACATGAACTCACCATACCCCTCACGGAATACCTTGGGGTGTCTTCTTTCCAAAATGGGGTCACTTGTGGGGTATTTATACTGTCCTGGCATTTTAGGGGCCCCTAAAGCGTGAGAAGAAGTCTGGAATCCAAATGCGTAAAAATGCCCTGTGAAATCCTAAAGGTACTCATTGGTTTTAGGGCCCCTTTGCGCATCTTGGCTGCAAAAAAGTGTCACTCATGTGGTATCGCCGTACTCAGGAGAAGTAGGAGAATGTATTTTTATATATACCCATACTTTGTGTGAAAAATATCTCTGTAAACGACAACTTTTAAAAATTTTTATACAAAGTTGACAATTTACAGAGATATTTCTCTCACCCAACATGGGTATATGTAAAAATACACCCTAAACACATTGCCCTACTTCTCCTGAGTACGGCGATACCACATGAGTGACACTTTTTGCAGCCTGGTGCGCAAAGGGGCCCAAATTCCAACGAGTACCTTTAGGTTTTACATGGCGGCTCACAATTTAGCCTCGCCCAAAATGCCAGAACAGTAAACACACCCCACAAATGACCCCATTTCGGAAATTAGACACCCCGAGGTATTCACTGAGGGGCATAGTGAGTCCGTCTGAGATTTTTTTTTTTTTGCCAGAATTTATCAGAAATTGAAACTTTTTTTTTTTTCTCTCAGAAAGTGTCATTTTCCGCTAACTTGTAAAAAAAAATGAAATGATACATGAACTCACCAAGCCCCTCCGCGAATACTTTGGGGTGTCTTCTTTCTAAAATGGTGTCATTTGGGGGGTATTTATACTTTCCTGGCATTCTAGCACCGGAAGAAACATGACAGGCGCTCAGAAAGTCAGAGCTGCTTCAAAATGCAGAAATTCACTTTTTTGCACCATAGTTTGTAAACGCTATAACTTTTACCCAAACCAATAAATATACACTTATTGGACTTTTTTTTATCAAAGACATGTAGAACAATAAATTTAGAGGAAAATTTATATAGAAATGTAGTTTTTTTTAAAAAAATTTACAACAGAAAGTGAAAAATGTCATTTTTTTGCAAAAATGTCGTTAAATTTGTATTAATGGCAAAAAAAGTAAAAATGTCAGCAAGAATGAAATAGCACCAAATGAAAGCTCTATTAGTGAGAAGAAAAGGATGTAAAATTCATTTGGGTGGTAGGTTGTATGACGGAGCAATAAACGGTGAAAGTAGTGTAGTGCAGAATTGTAAAAAGTGGCCTGGTCATTAAGGGGGTTTAAGCTAGGGGGGCTGAGGGGGTTAACTAGAGATAAGCGAATTTCAGGTTATGATTTTTGTTCACTGTTCGTTTACTGGTAAAAGGTGAAGTGCGTTATGAATTCCTTTACCACGGACCATAACGCAATTCTATGACGGAATGCATAACGGAACGTCTTTAGAGGTATTACAGTATTCATTCCGTCATAATAGACGTCTATGGGCTGCATAACTGCAAAAAGGCATTCCGTCACAGAACAGCGTTATGGTCTGTGGTAACGGAATCCATAACGCAATTCACCTTTTACCAGTAAACGAAGCGTGAACGAATTTCTAAATATGAAATGCATTCATCTCTAGTCTTAACATGTGTGGATCTGGTGAGCGTTCCCCTTACCTGGGGGCAGGCGTGTCCTCCTCTGACAACCTTTCACTATGGAGCTTCCTTGGCTTTAATTTCTACCACCATGCAGTAGTCGGGCTCCAGTCTGTGCTGCAAGAGAAGGTACAGGCCCTGTGATGATGTCATGACCATGTGATCAGGTGTGGGAGGAGTCAGGCTGTGCTGCAGGAGAAGGTACAGGACCTGTGATGATGTCATGACCATATGATTAGGTGTGGGAGGAGTCAGGCTCCAGGCTGTGCTACAAGAGAAGGTACAGGACCTGTGATGGCGTCATGACCATGTGATCGTGTGTGGGAGGAGTCAGGCTGTGCTACAGGAGAAGGTACAGGACCTGTGATGATGTCATGACCATGTGATCGTGTGTGGGAGGAGTCATGGAGATCACATGACCACTTTATCTGCTCCCTGTACACAGGTCTCTGCTTTACTGCTTGTAATTAGAGATGAGCGAACTTTAAAAAAAGTACGGTTTTCGGCGTTCGGGTTGTGGTAAGTCGCGCATCCCGTTATGGATTCCACTATAGCGGCATATGGAATCCATGAGGGGCGGCTGCCACCAACCCGAACTGTTGAACAGCCGAAGGACCTGGGGTGACGTCACCATCATGTGATCAGTGCAGGGGGCGTGGCTCAGCACAGGATTTGATCCCCCACTGAGCCACGCCCCCTGCACTGATCACATGACAGTGACGTCACCCCAGGTCCTTCGGCTGTTCAACAGTTCGGGTTGGTGGCAGCCGCCCCTCATGGATTCCATATGCCGCTATAGTGGAATCCATAACGGGATGCCCGACTTACCACCACCCGAACGCCGAACACCGGACTTTTTTTTAAAGTTCGCTGATCTCTACTTGTAATTCCATTCTGTATGTAGCAGTGCTGTAAGCCTGTAACGTTCATGTAGTTGAGCTGTATGTACAACCAAGCTGTTTATGTGTAATATGCCTCTGAAGACTTCTATCAGTGTGTGCAGCAGAGCTGTGTATGTGTAATGTTCAGTTTTTACCGCTGAGTCTGTAATCAGTGGCGTAGGGATTGCCATAGCAGCCATAGCAATGGCTATGGGGCCCTACGCCACTGGGGCCCGGGCCGTCGGCTGAGTTTTTTTAATTTTTATTCATGTGGCAGCAGAAGTGGAGATGACTGCTTCCATTGTGGAAGCGCTCATCTCTGTATTCATCTGTATCGCCGTCCTCAGGACAGCGATACAGATGATTGGAGCAGGGGAGAGGCGTCTCCCTTGCCCGTTCCTCTGACAGGCTACAGGCCTAGTGCGCCGCCCACCATCGTGCCGCCTGAGCCGTACAGCGTTGGACACAGGCCAGAAGAGGCCTGCATCGCATCGCTGACAGCAGCATAAGGTAAGTATGTCAGTTTTTTGTATTTATTATTTATAGTATATTGTGGCAAGAAGGGGGTGGGGGCCCTATATACTGGCACAATATGGGGGGCACTATGGGGCTCTATATACTGGCACAATATGTGGGGGCACTATGGGGCTCTATATACTGGCACAATATGTGGGGGGCACTATATACTGGCACAATATGGGGGGGCACTATGGGGCTCTATATACTGGCACAATATGGGGGGCACTATGGGGCTCTATATACTGGCACAATATGGGGGACACTATGGGGCTCTATATACTGGCACAATATGGGGGGCACTATGGGGCCATATATACTGGCACAATATGGCGGGCACTATATACTGGCACAATATGGGGGGGCACTATGGGGCTCTATATGCTGGCACAATATGGGGGGGGCACTATGGGGCTCTATATACTGGCACAATATGGGGGGGCACTATGGGGCCCTATATACTGGCACAATATGGGGGGCACTATGTGGCCATATATACTGGCACAATATGGGGGGGCACTATGGGGCTCTATATACTGGCACAATATGGGGGGCACTATGTGGCCATATATACTGGCACAATATGGGGGCACTATGGGGCTCTATATACTGGCACAATATGGGGGCACTATGGGGCTCTATATACTGGCACAATATGGGGGGCACTATGGGGCTCTATATACTGGCACAATATGGGGGCACTATATACTGGCACAATATGGGGGGCACTATATACTGGCACAATATGTGGGGGCACTATGGGGCTCTATATACTGGCACAATATGGGGGGCACTATGGGGCTCTATATACTGGCACAATATGGGGGGCACTATGGGGCTCTATATACTGGCACAATATGGGGGGCACTATGGGGCTCTATATACTGGCACAATATGGGGGGCACTATGGGGCTCTATATACTGGCACAATATGGGAGGCATTATGGGGCTCTATATACTGGCACAATATGGGAGGCACTATGGGGCTCTATATACTGGCACAATATGGGGGGCACTATGGGGCTCTATATACTGGCACAATATAGGGGGCACTATGGGGCTCTATATACTGGCACAATATGGGGGGCACTATGGGGCTCTATATACTGGCACAATATGAGGGGCACTATATACTGGCACAATATGTGGGGGCACTATGGGGCTCTATATACTGGCACAATATAGGGGGCACTATGGGGCTCTATATACTGGCACAATATGGGGGGCACTATATACTGGCACAATATGTGGGGGCACTATGGGGCTCTATATACTGGCACAATATGGGGGCACTATGGGGCTCTATATACTGGCACAATATGGGAGGCACTATGGGGCTCTATATACTGGCACAATATGGGGGCACTATGGGGCTCTATATACTGGCACAATATGGGGGGCACTATGGGGCTCTATATACTGGCACAATATGGGGGCACTATGGGGCTCTATATACTGGCACAATATGAGGGGCACTATGGGGCTCTATATACTGGCACAATATGGGGGCACTATGGGGCTCTATATACTGGCACAATATGGGGGGCACTATGGGGCTCCATATACTGGCACAATATGGGGGGCACTATGGGGCTCTATATACTGGCACAATATAGGGGGCACTATATACTGGCACAATATGTGGGGGCACTATGGGGCTCTATATACTGGCACAATATAGGGGGCACTATGGGGCTCTATATACTGGCACAATATGGGGGGCACTATGGGGCTCTATATACTGGCACAATATGGGGGCACTATGGGGCTCTATATACTGGCACAATATGGGGGCACTATGGGGCTCTATATACTGGCACAATATGGTGGGGCACTATGGGGCTCTATATACTGGCACAATATGAGGGGCACTATGGGGCTCATATATACTGGCACAATATGGGGAGGCACTATGGGGCTCTATATACTGGCACAATATGGGGGGCACTATGGGGCTCTATATACTGGCACAATATGGGAGGCACTATGGGGCTCTATATACTGGCACAATTTGGGGGCACTATGGGGCTCTATATACTGGCACAATATAGGGGGCACTATGGGGCTCTATATACTGGCACAATATGGGGGGGCACTATGGGGCTCTATATACTGGCACAATATGGGGGGCACTATGGAGAAAAGGGGAAGCACTATGGGGGCTCTATATACTGGCACAATATGGGGGGGCACTATGGGGCTCTATATACTGGCACAACATGGGTGGCACTATAGGGGCCCTATATACTGTCACAACATGGGGGGCACTATGGAGAAGAGGGGAAGCTCTATGGTGGCCCTATATATTGGCACAACATGGGGGGGCACTATGGAAAATAGGGGAAGCACTATGGGGGCCCTATATACTGGCACAATATGGGGGGCACTATGGAGAAGAGGGGAAGCACTATGGGGGCTCTATATACTGGCACAATATGGGGGGGCCCTATGGGGCTCTATATACTGGCACAATATGGGGGGGACTATGGGGCTCTATATAATGGCACAATATGGGGGGGCACTATGGGGCTCTATATGCTGGCACAATACGGGGGCCCTATGGAGAAGAGGGGAAGCTCTATGGTGGCGCTATATACTGGCACAACATGGGGGGCACTATAGGGGCCCTATATACTGGCACAACATGGGGGGCACTATGGAGAAGAGGGGAAGCACTATGGGGGCCCTTTATACTGGCACAATATGGGAACCCTATATACTGGCACATTATGGGGGCATTATGGAGAAGAGGGGAAGGAGCACTATGAGGGCATTATATAGGGGCATTTAATACTGGCACCCATTTTGGTGCCACTATGGGGAAGGGAGGAAAGGAGCATTATGGGGGCATCTATGTGGGGCAGTCTATAGGGGCATTTTATAGTGCCACATTATGGAGACGGGGAAGGAGCACTATGGGGGCATCTTCTGGGGGCACTATATAGGAGTATTTTATACTGGCACAAATTATAAGGTCACTATGGGCACCTAAGCTCAACTGGTGGCAGTCACTAAGTGTTTTTTGTAGTGGCACACAGTATGGGTCATTGGAACACATGAGGGCACTCTGGGGACATTGGCTCTACTGGGGGCACTAAGAGGAGGTATTTCCTTTTTTTACTGCCACACCAGGGCATTTTTTGTACTGGTGCACATTATAAGGGGGGGGGGGGGGTCTACTGTCACACATTATAAAGAGAATTATTACTATCGGGGCATTATGGGGGGCTTTATTACAACTGGGGGACTATGGGAGCATTATTACTTGTGGGACACAATTACTGTTGGGGGCACTGTAGGAGCACTATTACTACTAAATGCCCATTGGCAAAGAAATAATTACTATTGTTGGGACTTGGGGGCACCATCACATTGGGACTGTGGGGGCACCATCACTGTGGGGGGACCATTACTGTGGGAGCACCATTACTGTGGGAGCACCATTACTGTGGGAGCACCATTACTGTGGGAGCACCATTACTGTGGGGGCACCATCACTGTGGGGGCACCATTACTGTGGGAGCACCATTACTGTGGGGGCACCATTACTGTGGGAGCACCATTACTGTGGGAGCACCATTACTGTGGGGGCACCATTACTGTGGGAGCACCATTACTGTGGGAGCACCATTACTGTGGGGGCACCATCACTGTGGGGGCACCATTACTGTGGGAGCACCATTACTGTGGGGGCACCATTACTGTGGGAGCACCATTACTGTGGGAGCACCATTACTGTGGGGGCACCATCACTGTGGGGGCACTATTACTGTGGGGGCACTATTACTGTGGGGGCACCATTACTGTGGGGGCACCATTACTGTGGGAGCACCATTACTGTGGGAGCACCATCACTGTGGGGGCACCATCACTGTGGGGGCACCATTACTGTGGGAGCACCATTACTGTGGGAGCACCATTACTGTGGGAGCACCATCACTGTGGGGGCACCATCACTGTGGGGGCACTATTACTGTGGGGGCACCATTACTGTGGGAGCACCATTACTGTGGGGGCACTATTACTGTGGGGGCACCATTACTGTGGGGGCACCATCACTGTGGGGGCACTATTACTGTGGGAGCACCATTACTGTGGGGGCACCCTGGCACAGCATCAGCTTAGCACAGTTCTTTTTGCAGTATAGTTTTGGGGAGCACAGCTTCTCATTATTGGGGGTGGATGATGGAAAAGTAGGAAACTAAGATGTCTGTCAAACTCTGCAGACGTGAGATGGCTGAAAGAAATAATCACGGTGGTCTGGTCTGAATGGAGAAGATGAAGAAGGAGACGTCACTGGATGTCAGAGGTATGTGGCGCTGTACGAGGCTACTTTCACATCTGCGTTAGTGATCCTGGCAGGCTGTTCCTGCAGAGAATTCACTGGATCCGGCTCTGCTGGATGCAGACAGAATGCCCGCCGGCCCCAGTAACTGTAATGGGGTACGGCGGAGATCCGGCCACAATCTGGTAAAAATGCAGAGAATCAGCGGGACATAAACGGCTGCATGCTGTGGTTTGTGTCCAGTCGATTCCTTGCATTTTCTGCCGGATTAGGTGGCCGGATCGTACTGCCACAGGTGTGAAAATAGCCTTACCCTGTATGTTTTGTATTGCTGTATGTAATGTTAGAATAGAATAGGTTAGGTTGAGAATCTGGCATGGGGGTGGAGACCCAGGCACATTTTTTGCACAGGGGCCCTCTGCTGTCTGTGTCCACACCTGGCACTAGATGACTACAGTATACAGTATAATCCCTGCACCATGCGGTACAATATACAGAATAATCCATACACCAAGCAATACAATATACAGTATAATCCATACACCATGCCGTACAATATACATTACAATCCATACACCAAGCAATACAATATACAGTATAATCCATACACCATGCCGTACAATACACAGTATAATCCATACACCAGGCCATACAATATACAGTATAATCCATACACCAATCCGTACAATATACAGTATAATCCATACACCAATCCGTACAATATACAGTATAATCCATACACCATGCCGTACAGTATACAGTATAGTTCATACACCATGCTGTACAGTATACAGTATAGTTCATATACCATGCCGTACAATATACAGTATGGTTCATACACCATGCTGTACAATATACAGTATAGTTCATACACCATGCCGTACAATATACAGTATAGTTCATACACCATGCCGTACAATATACAGTATAGTTCATACACCATGCCGTACAGTATACATTATAGTTCATACACCATGCTGTACAATATACATTATAATCCATACACCATGCTGTACAGTATACAGTATAATCCATACACCATGCTGTACAATATACAGTATAGTTCATACACCATGCTGTACAATATACAGTATAATCTATACACCATGCCGTACAGTATACAGTATAGTTCATACACCATGCCGTACAATATACAGTATAGTTCATACACCATGCCGTACAATATACATTATAATTCATACACCATGCTGTACACTATACAGTATAATCTATACACCATGCCGTACAGTATACAGTATAATCCATACACCATGCCGTACAGTATACAGTATAGTTCATACACCATGCCGTACAATATACAGTATAATCCATACACCATGCTGTACAATATACAGTACATACACCATGCCGTACAATATACATTATAATTCATACACCATGCTGTACAATATACAGTATAGTTCATACACCATGCTGTACAATATACAGTATAGGTTATACACCATGCCGTACAATATACAGTATAATCTATACACCATGCTGTACCATATACAGTATAGTTCATACACCATGCTGTACAATATACAGTATAGGTTATACACCATGCCGTACAATATACAGTATAATCTATACACCATGCCGTACAGTATACAGTATAATCCATACACCATGCCGTACAGTATACAGTATAGTTCATACACCATGCCGTACAATATACATCATAATCCATACACCATGCCGTACAGTATACAGTATAGTTCATACACCATGCCGTACAGTATACAGTATAGTTCATACACCATGCTGTATAATATACATCATAATCCATACACCATGCCGTACAGTATACAGTATAGTTCATACACCATGCCGTACAGTATACAGTATAGTTCATACACCATGCTGTACAATATACAGTATAATCTATACACCATGCCGTACAGTATACAGTATAGTTCATACACCATGCCGTACAATATACAGTATAGTTCATACACCATGCCGTACAATATACATTATAATTCATACACCATGCTGTACACTATACAGTATAATCCATACACCATGCCGTACAGTATACAGTATAATCCATACACCATGCCGTACAGTATACAGTATAGTTCATACACCATGCCGTACAATATACAGTATAATCCATACACCATGCCGTACAATATACAGTATAGTTCATACACCATGCTTTACAATATACAGTATAGTTCATACACCATGCCGTACAATATACAGTATAGTTCATACACCATGCTGTACAATATACAGTATAGTTCATACACCATGCCGTACAATATACATTATAATCCATACACCATGCTGTACAATATACAGTACATACACCATTCCGTACAATATACATTATAATTCATACACCATGCTGTACAATATACAGTATAGTTCATACACTATGCTGTACCATATACAGTATAGTTCATACACCATGCTGTACAATATACAGTATAGGTTATACACCATGCCGTACAATATACAGTATAATCTATACACCATGCCGTACAGTATACAGTATAATCCATACACCATGCCGTACAGTATACAGTATAGTTCATACACCATGCCGTACAATATACAGAATAATCCATACACCATGCCGTACAGTATACAGTATAGTTCATACACCATGCCGTACAATATACATCATAATCCATACACCATGCCGTACAGTATACAGTATAGTTCATACACCATGCCGTACAGTATACAGTATAGTTCATACACCATGCTGTACAGTATACACTATAGTTCATACACCATGCCGTACAATATACAGTATAGTTCATACACCATGCCGTACAGTATACATTATAATCCATACACCATGCCGTACAATGTACAGTATAGTTCATACACCATGTCGTGCAGTATACAGTATAGTTCATACACCATGCTGTACAATATACAGTATAATCCATACACCATGCTGTACAATATACATTATAGTTCATACACCATGCTGTACAATATACATTATAGTTCATACACCATGCTGTACAGTATACAGTATAGTTCATACACCATGCCGTACAATATACATTATAGTTCATACACCATGCTGTACAGTATACAGTATAGTTCATACACCATGCCGTACAATATACAGTATAGTTCATACACCATGCCATACAATGTACAGTATAACACCTACACTGTGGGGTTATTGTGTATATTGTACGGCATGGTGTATGGATTTTATAATGCATTCTGTACTGCATGTTGTAGGGGTAAGGGTCCATTCACACGTCCGCAATTCTGTTCCGCATTTTGCAGAATGGAATTGCGGACCCATTCATTTCTATGGGGACACACTATGTCCTGCCCGCATTCGCAATTGCGTTCCCGAAAAAATAGAACATGTCCTATTCTTGTCCGTAATTGCTGAAAAAAAATGCATTTTCTAACAGGTGTGGGAGATCCGGGGGGAGGGGGGGGCATACATTTTTTTGCTATTGGGCCCAGTCATTTCTAGCTACGGCCCTGTCTGTAATGTCCATGTAGTAATCTGCTGGTATCGGGGCTCTGTGTGTGCTCAGGAGATGTTTAGGGGTAACTCTATCCCTTTTATCCATATCAGTTATTAGATGTAAGCGATATCTTATATCGGGGGCAGATGTAGGATTTCCACTGGGGGGGGGGGAGATTAACCCCTTATGGCCGGGCTCAAGGACCAGGCCATTTCTGGGAAATCTGACCAGTGTCACTTTGTGGTGATAACTTTCAAACGCTTTTTCTTATCCAGGCCATTCTGAGATGTTTTTTTCGTCACATATTGTACTTCATGACAGTGGTAAAAATCAGTCAAAAAAGTTCATTTTTATTTATTAAAAAAATAACAAATTTATGAAAAATTAGGAAATTTCCAAGTTTCAATTTCTCTACTTTTGAATACATAGTAATACCTCCAAAAATAGGGGGAGGGGTATTAAAATGATTATGTTATTTTTTTTTTTTTTAGCAAAGGATTTTCTTTGTAGTTGATTTGAGCTTGTCTGCTGCTCCATTCCAGTGGGGGAACATGGGCCCCGTTCTCATGATTGGCAGGGGCCCCAGCGATCCGATCTCTACAATTAGTGGATCAGAGATAAGTTCTCTTCCTGGGACAGCCCCGCCCCCTTTAATAGCCCCGCCTTGCATCATTGGCCAAATTTCAAAGATGAGATTTTAGTCGGCGGAGATTAGAAAAAAACTGAAAAAAACACTCGAGATTCGTTTCGGGTCCGGTTCGCTCAATTTTTGAAAAAGTTTGGCTCGGACACAAATCGATTCAGGCCAAAACGACGTTGCTCCAATTTCCCTAAAAGTTGGTATTTGACCCCCTCCAGCCTCCTGGGTCATAATTTTTAGGAAAACTTGTTATCTCTTTTCGTTCATTTGTTATGACTTTTTTTCTTTTTCCCTCCCCCCCAGCTCTAGACCCAATGACGGCAATAGTAACTGATGTCTGACTGACACTGACATACAGTTGTGTTCAAAATGATTCAACCCCCACTGAAATTGAGTGTTTTGGCCAGTTTGACATTGATTTTGATCATTTCAGAAATGTAGTATCAGGGGGCACACCTATCTATCCAAACTGAGTGCCGGCAGCAGTGTGAACCAATAATACAAATGTACAAACACAGAACACTGCACATAAAGAGGCCGCACATCAGAAATATCATATAAATAGTACAAATTTATTGTTTAAAAGCGCAAAGCATGACAAAAGCAGGAAAAAGGATTAAAACATTGTATACAATGAGTGATCAACAGTGTGGAGTAACCACAGGACCCTATACTGATAATCCCGTACTGCAACCCCTAAGGAAATGCCTCACAATCAAACAGCAAAAAGCAAACATAACTGATGTAACATAAACAGGTTAGCATTGAGGCATGCTAGAGAGCAGCAATACTTATCAAATCACAAGGTAATGCACGGGTCCAAGGTGGGGGCACAAAGCAAGCTCGACGCGTATCGCCGGTATGACCCGGCTTCCTCAGGAGTATCATCTTTACTATTGTTCAATACACCATATATATGCAATATAATTTACGCAAATAATAGACACCTGTTAGGCCGGATAATGATGAGAGAGGAGGGGGAGGGAAAACCACTCACCACCAATCCAGGCTGGACGCACATGAAGGGCGTCACGCCAATGGCGCGCGCCCGTGACGTATACCGGAAGTGAGCCCAGAGCTGCGCTCCACCAAGCGGAAACGCAGCTCATGCGTGTCACCGCCGGGCGTCACATGATGCGGACGTGACCCGCGCTCAGCCCGTGCACAAAGCCCCAAAACATGTATGCACAAACTCAGTGACACACATGTACAACATCAGTCAATAAAAAGAATTTTCAAGTGCATGAAGGGTAAAAACGGAACTCCACAATTTAGAAGATACAGGAATGCATTATTATCACATTAGTAAATAAATAAATGGATTTGGGCAATACAGAATTATAGTTGCATAATCAATGAAGCAAATATATATGCATAATTCTTATTTAATATGCACGTATGCACCAGTACATGAATTAGTTCGAGCAACGTATACTATAACTAATAACAAAACCCCATCACATAATCGAAGCCACCATCTAATCATTGTTCTAGACATGGATCCAATGTCACAATACCCAATTACTATAATAATCTAAACCTATAATTGCACAAAAAGTTACAATGATTAATCACGTGAAACATAATAAATAATATATCAAATTAATATAGTGATCAAAAGCTGTGATCAAGAGCACTCATGATTAAACCTAACCAATTATTTAGGAAAAAGACCTCAAAAATTACATACCATGATTCTATTATATGTCCCACAAAAACAACCCCAAAATATATATAAGTGTATGTGTAAAAGACCACAGTTATAAAAGCAGAAAATAAATAAAATAAAAAATATATATATAAAAGAAATTCATGTCATAATATACCAATTCATAGTCTTATATTGCCACATGATCCGAGCAATTTTCATGTATTACATCAGAGAATAAATAAGCAAACAGATCATGAAGGTAGGTAACCAGGATCAGGTAATTATGGTCAGATTCAAATATTATATCCAATTAAGAGACCCCACTAAGACCATGTAAATGGAGTACGTGCAAGAATCAGCCTCCCCTCCCACAAACACAGCAAATATATTTGCTTAAACATATATATTTTTTTTTTTACCAGATAGCCCTATCTTCTTGTAAGCTCATGAGCGGCTATTGACAATTTCCTAAGCACCGCGTTTAAGTATACCCTTATAACCATACCCTGACGAACCTGTATTGGTTTTACAACAGTGTTGCAAGAGAGGGAGCCCACTCCTTTGGGGAAAGTAATCCAAGACAATTGACAGATACTTGTAGAAGAATTCCTCATTAAAGGACTATATGCTAACGACCTTAATGTCTCCATGGTAACAGACGACAAAACGGACTGCCAAAAAACGTGCTTTGCTCTTAAAACCGCAAAGCACGACTCCATCTACCCCAGCTTTCCCGAGATACACGCAATGATATTGTTCAGACACTGCGCTTACAACTTACATCACCACATACGCCATGAACTGTCCATCTAAGCGATGGGGAACCTATGGGATTGACAATATAATTACCACAGACACTTGTGAAAAGACATAATGCCAACTTGTGAAAAGACATAATACCTTGAGAAGGAGCTGAAAACACGTGCAGCCGAATATTAGCCCCTGCCTCGTACGCGAGAGTGACATTCTCCTTGGGGCGCCACGAGCAGGGAAGGAGGACGCGAGGTTTCCTGAACTCGCGGGAAGACGGCCTTCCCGCGAGGGGAACACAGGGATCGTCCTGAGGCAGCCGAAGGAACGGAACGAGAGGACACATGCGGGGGGGCATTGTTTACAATGAAGTGGTCATTAGTATGGGATGTGGCCAAAGGACGTCTACTTCTATGCCTTTCTGTGACTCTTCCAGTCTCTCTCTATCTCTGATACAACCTGCTGATGACACTCTGTGATGCTCTAAGCTCAGTGGCCACTTCTGTCTGTTAGGGAACAGCAAGTTGTGCAGAAAATGCTGAAACATTGAACAGTTGGACATGTGCATTCAAAAGTTTAGAGAAGGTCACATTAAGTTCACCTATAAAGGTTAGAGGGCATTTTAGGTTTATCCTGAAATTTCACCCACAAGCCAAATATCCCTAACTTTTTGTGAGGTATCTATGTAAACAGACGATTGTGGTTTGCCACTAAGTTTCACTGTAATGCACACAGGTAGATTGCTGCTATACCTTGGGTTTTGCTGCAGTACTCATATATATGCTGCTTGATTAAATTGAACCCCACCAAAAAAAAAACTCTTGTCAAAATGGGGGGTCAAATGAAAGTATTTGCTTGCAGGTAGCTGCTTTTGAGGTCTGCACTGCAGCACCTGGACTTCTAATAGCAGGCACAGTCACCCACAGTTACTGTCTTCTCTCTCCCTGTCTGTCAGCTTTCCTGCTTCTCTCTATTCTACACAACACACATATTCCTTTCTTTGTAATTTTAGCCTTTCCCGTCACTCTCCTTGGCAATAAAATACAAGCTTGATTGATCTGATTCTCCCTGACTCTCTTAAGATTTTTCTGGCAGACACTGTACAATTTAAGTACCTTATTCACACCCCAGCACAGAATGGCTTTCTGCTCGGGCACCTTCCTGTCTGCTGCAAGATTAATTGGCGCATCCAGGTCTGTCAGCCTCAGAGCCAATCAGGGCAAGCCCCCCCCCCCACTATTTCTCAGGGTCCTCCCTAGTGTTTTTTACCCCCAACATGTGAATTAAACTGGTACTACACGTCGTTTTAGTGGCTTTTTGTGTGAAACAAACCCGGAAAGATTGAGGTTCGTCTGCCTTTCGAAAAATAGCAAAGTTTGACCAAACTTGGTTCAGTCCTAACTGGTTCCTTCATCCTTAGTCTAGATGTGTTTTCCCATTATACTGCTGATTGCCTATGCTTCTAATAGGTTGTCTTGAAATTAGAGTGTAGGGGGAAGTGGGGAGTAGCGCCCCCAGGCTACAGTTAAAGGGGTTGTCCGGGTTTAGAGTTTAGAGCTGAACCCAGACATACCTCCATTATCACCCAGGAAGCCCCCCGACTTGAGCGTCGGAGCAGTTCATGCTCCGAGACTCTCCATGGGGCTGGCAGGAAGCACTGATGAGAGGTCTTTAGCGCTGCTCTAGCCTGTAAAACAGCTCTGAACCTGGACAACCCCTTTGATAAAAGAGTTCCACAGGCTATGCCTGGCAGAGAATCAAGTCTTCGAGTCTTTGATTCTTAGACTGGCCAACTTTCCTTGTCACAGGGGGGGGACAATTAACCAATTTATATGGCACAGACAAGACAGGTTTACACCCCTAGTTTGGGACATTTCCTAAATTGCAGTGACAGAGGGTTCACTTTCTCTTGTTACCTATATTGATCTTGATCCAGAAAAGTGCGAAGGAAGAAGCCCATGAGAGAAGACTTGCTCATTTGGCACCTTCTTTTCAGAAACCTCTGATTCCTCCTTCTTCACCAGCACCAGGACTCATGCACGTGGATAAACTCAAATAGCCCGAAATGAATTTGCATCGGCATTCCAATGGCTTACAACTCTATTGCGATGTAAAGGGGCACGATGTATAAACATGGCATAGAGTATTTTGATCCAATGTTTTTTTGCAGGAATTAAATGGGTTCTCTGGGATTTTGATATTGATTGCCCATTCCCAAGATAAGTCTAGTACACAGCCTGCTTTCCCTACCTACTTACAGTACAAGCTCTAGATAGCTAGACAGCAACTGGGTGACAGTCCCTACACTATATAAGTGCAGAGATAGACGGACAAAGACAGACAAACACAATACAGGGTAGTACGTAAATGGGTCAGAAGTTGTCAGGTTATGCAGTACCAAACGAGAGGCAAAGAGTGGTCAGAAGATAAGCCGAGATCAGAACCAGATGGACTAAGCAGTACCAAACAAGTAAAAGAGAGCGGTCAGAAGACAAGCAAGGGCAAGAAGCATGAATAATCAAATTAAGCACAGGAACAAGAACCAGGAACACAGCTAGTGAGTCAAAGACTATCACTGGCACTGATATATGGCCAGGAAGGGATTTACACAGAGCGCCGAGTCCCAGGATCAGAACCTAAAATGTCCATTGACTCAGCTCTCCAATAGTACTAAGTAATAGAGCAGCTGAGCAATCGACTCATCGCTAATATCCCCCAGCACGGTCCCGCTGCAGGAGAAACAGAGCATTCATCCTTTTACTAAGGATGCTGTCGCACCGCTGGAGCCCGGACAGGTAAGTTTGTTACAACAGGTGAAAATGTAACTTATTTCACAAATGATTCATTTTGAAAACATTGTTTACTTTGTACAAAAAGTGCTCCAAAAAAAAAAAAAACTACGAGCCATTGGCTCCTAAATGAAAAAATTAGTGTTTGAGTGAAGTGAGTTTCAGAAGCTTCAACCGAAGTTGCTTTGTTTAAATGTTCGGAAGAATACTGTTCGGAGATTCATCTCCGTACAGTATTAGATTGTATGGTGAGGAGCCGAAGTAAGTTATTCACGAACGTAAAAAAGTTTTGTGTATTAGATTGTGTGCTGATATTAGCTGCAGTCCCTTTGTAGAAGTAGGTTCCTACTGCTTTGAGTCCAAAACGTATAAAAAGGGGTTAGGGTCAGCGCTGCAATAAAGGAAAGCTTATGGGTAACACTAAAAAAATCACTGGTTCTTTTTATGCTGCTTCCTCCAATGTCCTCCTTATCCTTCCTCGAACCAACGAGCGGTAGTGGATATGCTTCTCACGCAAAATCGTAATCTTGAACATCACATGGAACATATGATAAGGCCCGACCCGGGTTTCGCTCCTGCTTCATCTGGGGCGTTTCAGTTTCACTTTCGGGTATGGACGGAATTTATTGTTAAAAATGCCCTTATAACATTTCCTCGCTATTATGGGCCTCTTTTCAGTATTGCTCAATCATTTAAATACTCATATGCATATATGTACAACACTCCTAAATAAAATAGAACAACTATCAAAACTTTCAGATCAATCATGGGGCAATCATGTGGGTGTTGATCCGTTATAGGGACATATAAACAGAATCAGCAAATAACGCTTGAAAAGACGCAAATACAAGAGGCTGCACGGGATGGTAATTCAGGAGGAGAGCAAAGGAGAAAGCAATTCATTGAAAGTAGGGAGGAGGCCAGACAGAGTAAGATAGAAAAAGAACATTTTCCACATCAGATGACCAAGGGAACACTAGTGAGTCGAGAACAAAGAAGTGAGGAAGGAATTCCAAACACTCCAGTGTAGAGGTTAACAGAGGAAAAAGAGATGAAAGCCCTGTGGCAAAGAGAGGGAGGGAGGACATCTAGGTATATATAACCTCAGTACATACCAATTGACTAAGGATGAAAAAAGTGTACTTAATAAAGGTCTTAAATTATCATATGTTCCATGTGATGTTCAAGATTACGATTTTGCTTGAGAAGCATACCCACTACCGCTCTTCGGTTCCAACTCCTTTGTTGGCGGAAGCGGTAGTGTATCCGCATGGATGCCGGAGGGGAAGACTGCCGGGGTCTCTGAGGCAGATTGACCAGACTGGTGGCAGCACGCAGGCGCCGATCCTGTTTCCGGTATCACCTGCGGGTTCCGTTCGGGCACGATCATGTATCCATGCTGAGCAAAGGGATATGCGGCCAAACGTACGCGCATCTTCTTCACTACGCTGGCCACTGACGGGGAAAACACCTGTACGTACATTCTAGTAGATTGAGGGCAGACATGGGTTAAGTGACTAATGACCAGCCAAGGCCGCACAAGTGTCAGGGATTAGAATCATCATATGACTTTGAGGAATAGACACATGGCACTCTGTGATTGGCTAGCAGGTACTTAAAGGGAACCTATCACCTCGAAAAACGGTCCTAAGCCGCCGGATACAGCACCATACAGTATCCAGCAGCCTGTTTCTAATCTTACTTTTGTTTTAGCAGTAAGATCCTGTAAAAGGGCTGAAAAAGATATTTTATTCCAGGCCGGCGCGCTCCACCATTCAGGCTTGAAGTCATGGGGGCAGCAGCCTCCTTGCTTCAAGCCGGGGTAACCATGCCCCCTTCCCTGCCCCTTCGCTGTGACTGACAGCGTTTATGCCCAACAGCTGTCTGGCTTTACCGAACAGCCGGCTGTCAGTCACAGCAAAGGGGCAGTGGAGGGGGCGTAGTTACCGTGGCTTAAAGCAAGGAGACCGCTGCCCCCATGACTTCAAGTCTGACTGGAAGAGCGCGGCAAAACGAGGGTCTTTGTCTATTTTGTGGAGGAGTTGGTCACCAGCTAAAGAAATGCCCATTATTCCTGCCGGGAAACAAAAAAGCCTAGTAGGAATCAAGGAGAATCCACTAGGTACTCTGCTGCCTCCTCTTAAAAGAAGTCGGCTTCTCATACCCATTTCTATCGAGTGGCAAGGGAGGGACCATCCTATTTCCGCCCTACTTGACTCGGGAGCTGATTCGACAACTACAGATTCCAGTCTTCAAGCTGGAAGCAGCCATTTCCGTCACCGCTGTGGATGGGTCTCCCCTTTCAGAACAACTGAAAAAGAAAAAAAAAAATGGTGGGGTGGGTTGCTTAGACAAGCAGCGGTACCCAAACAGGAGTAGGTTCGTTCTCCCAAGCACAAAGCAGAAAATAGAAAATGCGGGACCGCTCTTCTGGGAGTTAAGTTGGCCTTTCCAGAGTGGAGACATTGGCTAGAGGGTGCGGAACATCCCATTACGGTTTACACCGACCACAAAAACCTTGAATACATCGAAGCTGCCAAGAGATGAAATTTTCGTCAAGCTCGCTGGGTATTATTTTTCACTTGCTTTAATTTCCGGTTAACTTACAAACCAGGACCCAAAAATGTCAAAGCAGATGCTCTCTCCCATTGTTTCCCAGAAGCCATTTCGGTATGTGACTTTCAGCCTGAGCCCATTATTCCTGTGAGGTGCTTCATAGCGCTTTGAACACCCCAGGTATAATGGAAGACCTGTCTTCTCTTCTTCTGCCTTTACAGGAGGAGAGCCCTCCTAACAAACCTGAAAGTCAGCTGTTTGTGCCTTTAAATTTCAGGCTCAGAGTCATACAGCAATTACACAATTCTAAGTCGGCCAGGCATCTGGAGATAAAAAAAAAACATGTCCCTTTGTAAACGCCATGTCTGGTGGCCTAAGATGTTTTTGGATATCAAGGCCTACAATCAGGCATGTAGTATTTGTGCTCGGTGTAAACCGGCTCGGTTCGCCCCCTCTGGTACTTTGCTTCCGCTGCCCATTCCTTCGGCCCCATGGACCCACATGTCTAGGGACTTGATAACAGATCTGCCTAGGTCTTCTGGCTATACGGTAATTTGGGTAGTGGTGGACCATTTTAGTAAGATGGCCCATTTTATACCACTCCCCAGATTGCCATCGGCTGGAGAGCTGTCAGATCTGTTTGTGAAACATGTCTTTTGATTACATGGGGCGCCTGAGGATATTGTTTAAGATAGAGGAGTCCAGTTTATATAAGGGGAGCAAACAACAATCGGGTGGCACTACCATACACTCCCAAACAGCTTGAACACAGTAGTGAGGCTAGGGAACCTCCAGTCAAATCACACAGCTTCAGCGGTGCTCAGCCACACAATAGGACAGTCCATATAATGCATTAATCAGAAGAAAGAAAGGCGGCGTCACTCACCATGCTGTGGTAAATCTTTTCATGCTTTTAATGTTTCATAAACAGTGTGCAGATACTCGGGCTGGGGGCGGGCAGGACCTTCTTCATGGAAGGCTGGCAGCGACGGCTGTTTCGCGCGAATATTGCACTTCCTTAGGCCGCTAGTAACAGTCCAGTTTATCTCCCAGTTCTGGCGTTCTTACTGCTCCCAGTTGGGGATTGGGCTCTCATTTTCATCTGGCTTTCACCCAGAAACCAACGGGCAGACATAGAGAACGAATCAGACTCTGGAACAATATCCCTGGTGTTTCGTGTCAGACTGCCAGGAGGAATGGGCAGCTCACTTCCCCTCTGCAGAGGTCGCTTATAACTAACATGCCTCTACAAAGATTTCTCCGTTCAGGTGCATGGGAGGCAGGGATCCAAGACTCTCCTCTCTGGCAGGGGCCTCCATTGATTTACCGGTGGTGGACCAATGGTTCCAGGATAGGCAACCCATTTGGTTGTTGGCGCGGTGGAATCTTCATAGTGCGGTGGTGCAACAGAAAAGATTCGCTGGACTCCTGTTTTGTCCAGAGGTCCCTCCAGTATTTAATGGTCTGGAAGGGATATGGTCCAGAGGAGAGATGTTGGGTACCTGCCCGCAAGGTTCATGCGGATGATTTAGTGGCAGCTTTCCACCGTGAGAATCTGTTTGGAGTCTTCTGAGCTGCCTCCTCAAGGAGAGGTAATGTAAGACACTCTCCTGTTCCACGATCCACTGAGGCCCCCAGGGGTCTTTGTGGTGCTCGGCCTGCGGGGGCCCTGTTGTAGTGGTGGGACAGGTAACGCATGTGCCTGCGGAATCTTTGGTTCCGACTCCTTTGCGGGCAGACGCGGTAGTGCGCCCGCATGGATGCCGGAGGGGAAGACCGCCAGGGTCTTAGAGGCAGATTGACCGGACTGGTTGTAGCACGCAGCTACTGTCTCCAGTATCACCTGTGGGTTCCATCCTGGCGTCCACGCCGACGTGATCGCATATCTGTGCTGAGCCACATGCACGCTCAAGAGGAGGTTTGCAAAGGGATACGCGTCCGAACGTATGTGCATCTTATTCGCTACGCTGGCCGCTGATGGGGAAAACACCTGTACGTAAATTCTAGTAGATTGAAGGCAGGCATGGGTTAAGTGACTAATGACCAGTCAAGGCTGCACAAGTGTCAGGGATTAGGATCATCATATGACCTATGAGGAATAGACACATGGCACTCTGTGATTGGCTAGCAGGTTCTTAAAAGGTGATCTCCCTGGCTCGTCAGTGCCCACTGTTGTTTTGACAACCTGGGTGTATGCTGCGGTTCATATTCTCTAAGACTTACCTGTGCATGACCTCTGCGTTCCTCGATCATATATGATTACTGGCTTGGACTGTACTGCCATTGTTTAATATATCCACTATTAAAATCTGTCTAGTTGCTTGGGGTTCTAATCTGCACCATTACAGGGTAAAATATGTATAATAGTGCTAGTGACATCCTTGAATTGAGAAGGTAGAAAACTGGCAAGCGGTGTATCTGTTCCACCTACTAACAGAGAATGGACGTCTAGCGTGTTGAGTCAACAGCCTGTCAGGTACAATTCCACCTAAGAAAGATGGAAAATGCAATAGAGAAACACTACGCTGACTGAAGAGGGGAACCCGACAAGATGTATCACTAGTGTAAGTACTACTGGCTGTGCAATTAGTCCTCAATGGAAGGAGGGTAATGCTACCGAGTCTACCGTATGCACTGGTGGTGCAACTAATCCACCTACAGAAGAGGGAAATCTGAAAGGACAGATGACAACCAGTATTAGTGCCATTACTCCGCCTGTGGAGGGGTAATGCCCCAGGACATATGGTATCCAGCAGAAGTGTATTTACCCGCCTAATGAAGGAGGGTAATGCTCTCAGCCGTATAGGAACCCGTGGTAGAGCAACTCCTCTATGGAAAGAGGGTAATACCACCAATTGTACAGTATCCAGAGCAAGTGCCAATACTCCTACTACGGAAGGAGAGAAATGCCAGCGGACGTATTAGATCCAGTAATAGTGCCACTGCTCCACCACCTATGGAAGGATAGTAATGCTACCGGACGTCCAGTATCCAGTGGTGGTTTAAATAGTCCACCAATAGAAAGAGGACACTGCTACTTGATGAATAGGATCCAACGAGAGGTGCCAATACTCTGCCTAGAAAAAAATGTGCAAGCACTCCGTCCATTACAAAAGTAGGATAATGCTAGTGGCTGAACCACATCTAGTGGCGGAGCAATCACTCTGCCTATGGAAAGAGAATAATGGTACAGACTGGTCTGATCTGAGGCTGATGTAGGCTGCGTTGGGGGGTTGAGAAAGGGACAAAGGCAGGGACATTTGCGAAGAAAGATGCAGGGACAGTGGCAGGGGAGTTAAAGCTGCGTGAACCCCTCTCTGTACCCCTCTGGGTTTAGCTTGGCTGCCATTAATGCCAAATAAATTGCTGGGACATGCGCAATCAAGGATAGAAATCAGAACAGGACCAAACACCAAAGACATGCACAGATGAACCAAGATAGGAAAAAATTACAAAGAGTGATGACATGCGCAATGGAGAAAGGGTACAAGAATCTGTCTAAGTCAATAGACATGCGCAGAGAAAGGAATGAAAACACCGGAGAAATGCTAAGTCCTCAAACATGCGCAGATCTGAGTATAATATTGAACATCCTATGAGAACAAAGGTAAGAAGGGGAAGAAAGACAAGACGAATCTAATAAAGAACCTCAGTGGTCAAGCCTATAACACGCCCCAAAAGAGGGAGGCGACCATAGTTAATAAATAGCCGGTATCTACAGCGCGCACATACTGCCATAGCCCCTGAAGACGCCGGTTGCTCGGCGAAACATGTCGGGTGGCAGCGCTTGCTAGTTTTTAATTACAGTCAATAGCCCGTAAATCTACACACCAACCGGAATACAAAAGTAACGAGTGGGCAAACCACCTCCTCTGAAAAGTGGCAGCGTGCAGCCATAAAGAGGAGATATCCTGCTACTATAGATACATAGCAGGTTTAGGGAAAAGGAATATAGGAATGAGGTAGATGGGTTACTCGACTTGATAATTTTAAAGTTAAGCTCCTTAAAAATATATAAAACTTTTTGAAATGATATAAATGAAATAATGTAATAAAACTTATGTTTTAAAGATTAGTTGGAGCTGGGTAGGAAGGCGATTGTTGTCTTAACGGACGATTGGACTTGAATTACGTTAAGTAAACGCCGTGCCCAACACCAAGAGGGTTAAAAAATGTAAAATAATTAGGAGCCTGAGGGGACCCAAAGACCCTTGTGCCACATAAGAAGATACCGGTACTATACAAAGTTCATGCAGGTCAAGTTACATCTCTGGCTGGAGGGAAGGGGTAAGGTCAAGAATTTGGCATGGGGCAGGGGATGCAGTTTCAATTTTTGCCTCAGGCAGCACGAAGGCTATGTGCTTCCCTGCCCCTGGCCACAAAGCACTGAGGGAAGGGGCCCAAGCTGAACTCTTGCACCAGGGCACATGAGCCTTTAGCTACACCCCTGATTATTATATTGTACTTTATGCAAGAAGGATGACTTGCATCTACATGTGATAGAATAGAATCCATGGTATGATCTTGGTGCTGCCATTCTGATAGTAAGGAGACAACAGGAAACTGCACACTAAACTTCAAAACCTTTGAAGATAATGATGAAATTATCTCCTGATGTTCATGTTCAAGCTAACAATCCGGGCACAACTTTGGTTGACCATTTGTAGTATTGCATGGTCCCGGCCTAAGACCTGTCAGAAAACTGCTGTGCCATTCTAGTGCAACCACAAAAGATCTGCAGCAGTTGACAGAGAAGGCCATCTTAAAAGTCTATACAGGCAGAAAATAGTGAGAAGATCCAGTCAACATGTAATGTCTATGGTCAGCTGTAATCCTGCCATCTCCATCTTACTCATTGTATGAAGATAAAACAAGACTGAAGACAAGATCTTCACAGCCTTCTACAGATCATAGGGGACATTTCATGAGACCTTATCTCCATCTACCTGATCATCCTGTGAGACATTGTGATATTCTTCTGAACCATCCTGTAGAAGAAGAGGAATTGGACATCTCGCCGGTGTTCTCATCTCTTACTTACCTGTAGGAAACACATCCAGTGACTGAATTCATCCCTTACATACATTGATTGCCGGCTTACCCGACTAACTAGGTAACCAATTGTTCTGCCTCTCCAGACTGTCTGTAGCACCGCCCCCCTCACATGACCTCGTTGTCGACCGCTGACGTCACGTGCTGCGCCCGTGCCGGATCTCGGGCGCAATGTTCTGTTACTGGGTGACGCATGGCGTCAGTTTTGGCGCCTGCGCTGTTTCCCATGCACGAATCTCGTGCTTGAGTGACGCGCGGCACTCATGCCTGACGTCACACACCGAGGACGATAGTGGAGAGGGGGCATGACAAGGGATAGGCGCGACTATTTAAAGTCCACTGGTCAGGTACATGACTGCGGCTGGTAATTTTTGTTGTTTCCCCCAACTACATATTGGATCACTGTATCCTCCTGACCGTCCAGCATAGGACCACCCCTCCTTTGCAATACCGCATCCCACCATCCTGGGACAGCGGACATAAGCTTAATTGCTTATTCCAGTGTTTTTAGCCGCTGGCTACACACCTGCAGCTTTGATCCGTCTTTTTCCTTTTTTGTACCTACTCCCCTAAAGAGTCGACACAGACAGAAACGTGCCACGTCGGGAAGTCATTGGAAGCATCTTTTCACTGAATATTTCTAGACTTAGGGATCAGGGCCAAGGTAGGGACAGGTATCCGGACGGGGTCGGCCCTTTCGGGGCGGGTGCTCTGTATAGACAGGTAGAAGCATAATAGCCCTCTCCCCAACTGGCAGGGCTATACAGGGCCCAGTTCTGCATCTACAATACAGAAACCAAGTAAGATTGCAACTCCCCGTGTGGTGTATATCCAATGTTCCTTGGACATTCTCCTTGACTGATCCCAGTGTCTACAAGGGTCTGGTAAGACTGCTCACACCTTTCATTGGGTGGAGCAGGTTTTGTTTTCTCTACCAGTAACTGGGGTACCATCCTTGGCCCCCCACTGTATGCTTGTTATGTATCACAGTGAGTCTTCTTTTTCTCTATTGTCTATATTAAATTTAAAGTTATGTTTTAATATAATTCCACTCCCCCCCCCTCTCGGGGGCCATTTTTTACCTTATTGCTATTGGAGTGCTGTTAAAGCCTAATACAGAATTTAGAGCTTTGGTTTATCATTTTTTCTGAGATTTATTATAGTATCTGCCATCTTGTCCCTGTCCATTCTTGTCGCGTCAATCAAGAGAAGAATCTTATATAGAAGATCTCCACTGCGCAGATCCTATATTGTAGGAACCTGAATGGAAAGAAAATGACACAATGTAAAATCCTACAAAATCTCATGTAAGATACAATAACTGGAGATAAGAGGAGACATCGGAGGAGATAATAAAGTGTAGATGTTGTGTTCTCTCTTTTTATATGTGTGAGGACAAGGCAGTTTCATGATAGGTCTTAAAATGCATATATATATAAAATACAAAACATAAGTTGATCAACAAGTCATAAAACTAGGAATAGAAAAAAATCTAGAATAAAATTAAGATAGACATGCAGAGCGAACTAAAGCCCCTCAATGAAGATCACATTAGCCCTTTTACACTATATGTGTCTTTTTTATTCTATTTTTTTTATTACCAGTTTTATGATTTGTTGAACAACTTATGTTTTGTATTTTCTATATATTGGATCTTATAATCTAGATCATTTCTATAATTTGTTAGTATATAGAACAACTGACAAAACCGGAGGGTGTGCATTGTGAATGAGTAGAATACTACAAAAACAGCCTGACACAGTCCGGCCCAGGTTCTGATATCAGCACAGCTCCATATAAGTATTGGTCCCTCATTTTTATACTATTGCAACTACTGAGGAACAAACCGTACAGTTTCGACAATGCGTCTGGTGTAACTGCGGTATTAATTCATCGAGTGCATTTGTGGAACCAACCGATTGAATGGAATGAATGTATCCTTCAGACCATTCCGGACACTGAAACAGCAGAAGTTGGCGTTCCCATATCCCTACTACACACGAGCAAGTAAGTGTGCCGGCACACGAGAGAACTATAGGATCCAGCAACGCATCAAGATCATAGGTGAGCGCAGGTCATCAATATCAGATCGGGGGGGGTACGATACCCGGCACCCCCAGTCGAATAACTGTATAAAGAGAAGGAACACGTGTGGGGGTTGCGGATGTTGAATTCCCACCAATCCAATAACCAGCGTCTCCCTGAGGCCTAGCAACTACACACACCAAGAAGAACTTAGCTTGAGACAAAAGGGAAGCAGGTAATCCAAAGACAACTAACTTAGAACTCCAGCAGGAAATATCAACCGCATGGTCAGCAGTGAGAGGCAGACTTAAATAGAACCTCCTCACTGATAACGAGCAGAACCTGTGGAGAGGTGGGATCCTGACAACAATAACAGATAGGAAAAACAGTGAGACCTGTCAGATAAACTCACGTGACGCAAGTCTATCCGATCTTCTCAGATCTCTCACAGGGGAGGCAGTGACAGTTAGTCAGACAACAGGGTACAGTAGAACAGATGGATTTCGGTATTGTGCGGTCAAAAGATGATGCTTTCATTAGCGTAAATGAGAATACATGTGTCCCTGTACATGTAGTTGAAGCAGCATGAAGATTACAGGAAGTGAAGTAAACAGAAGAAGGGGTGGAGCATTGAAAGGAAATGAGTCATAGGTATGAAGAAGAAAGAACATAGCAAAACAGGTGCATTACAAAAAAATGGCCACTAGATGGGAGCATATAACAACTACAGAAATATCTATATGAACTGGTTCAATAAATTAAACTATATAAATTCCATGTAAATTTTAACTGCATAGCAGCACACTCTCCGTTTGGCATTGAAAATGTCACTATTTAAACCATAATGGTAGTTATACAAATGCAAATAAACAACAGTGCAATTTGCTTGGTGACCGAAGACCTTGAGGTAGGCAACAGCCGCAATGGCCTCAATAGATGCGTCTGAGAAGATGTGAAGCTCTTTTCTCGAGCTTGTAGCAAGAGAGGCTGAGGTGTAACAGCGTGGTATATGGATTTCATCTAAGCCATTTAGAGATTGCTTCCAGGACTCCCACTTTGGAAACTTGTCAGATGGCAGTGGAGCATCCCAATCTTTAATAGACTCTGCGAGCTGTCTAAGTAATGCTTTACCTTGTATGGTGATTGAAGCCACAAATTCCATTGGATCGTATAGGCTGTTTACCACTGACATAACACCACGCTTGGTAAATGGCTTGTCTGTAGAGCTAACTTGAAAACCGACCTAAGTAGCTGGAAGTGTAGACCGGCGCCCAGGGATCTAAGTACACTTACTATTATTCCTGGGTGCCGCTCCGTTCGCCCGTTCTGGCCCCCGTTACATTATCCGGTTGGAACAACTGGGAGGAGACATCAGTCTCTCTCCCGGGGCGTTCTATCTCCCTAACAGCAGGGCTGTCCAATCGCAGCGCAGAACATCACAGCCAGGGAGGTTTTTCTCAACTTTTCGCTCTACACTTCCTGCTACTTAGTTCATATTTTTTGGACCCTTGAAAGGTCCTCTTTAACCACCTCAGCCCCCCTAGCTTAAAGGGTTTCTGTCATCAACTTTTGACATTATAAGCTGTCTGACAGCAGGCACCAGCGTCCTCTGCTCACCGCGCCTGCGCCGAATACAGAGCGGCGGCGCAGGCGCGGGATTTCAGAAGGAGACAGTGCAGGAGGATTGCTGCCCCGCACTGTCACTCAAAGTAAGAAGGGGCGTGCCAGCAGGTTGCCGGACGGAGCCGCTAGGAGCAGGGCAACGCCCCCCCTGCTCCTAGAGGCTAATTTACATATTATAAAAGTAAGTTTTTCTGCCTAAATATACATCCGATTTTTATAAAAAAAGACATTATCAAGCTGGTCTGACATTAGCACATAGCTAATGTCAGACAGCTTATAATGTCAAAAGTTGGTGACAGAAGCCCTTTAAACACCCTTAATGACCAGACCACTTTTTACAATTCTGCACTACACTACTTTCACCGTTTATTGCTCCGTCATACAACTTACCATCCAAATGAATTTTACCACCTTTTCTTCTCACTAATAGAACTTTCATTTGGCGGTATTTCATTGTTGCTGACATTTTTACTTTTTTTGATATTAATCAAAAATTAACCGATTTTTTTGCAAAAAAATTTCATTTTTCACTTTCTGTTGTAAAATTTTTCAAATAAAACTACATTTCTATATAAAATTTTCTCAGAATTTTGTTGTTCTACATGTCTTTGATTTAAAAAAATGCAATAAGTGTATATTTATTGGTTTGGGTAAAAGTTATAGCATTTACAAACTATGGTGTAAAAAAGTGAATTTCCGCACTTTGACTTTCTGAGCACCAATCATGTTTCCTGAGGCACTACAATGCCCAGACAGTAGAAACACCCCACAAATGACCCCATTTAGGAAAGTAGACACCCTAAGGTGATCGCTAATGGGCATAGTGAGTTCATGGAAGCTTTTATTTTTTGTCACAAGTGAGCGACAATGGAATTTTTTTTTTTTTTTTTACAAAGTCTCATATTCCACTAACTTGTGGCAAAAAATAAAATTTTACATGAACTCACCATACCCCTCACAGAATACCTTGGGGTGTCTTCTTTCCAAAATGGGGTCACTTGTGGGGTATTTATACTGCCCTGGCATTTTAGGGGTCCTAAAGCACGACAAGTAGTTTGCAATCCAAATGCGTAAAAATGCCCTGTGAAATCACACATGTGGTATCGCGGTACTAAGGACAAGTAGGGCAATGTGTTTTGGGGTGTATTTTTACATATACCCATACCGGGAGTGAAAAATATCCCTGTAAATGACAACTTTTTCCATTTTTTTTATGCAAAGTTGTCAATTTACAGAGCTATTTCTCTCACCCAGCATGAGTATATGTAAAAATACACCCCAAAACACATTGCCCTACTTCTCCTGAGTATGTTGATACCACATGTGTGACACTTTTTAGCAGCCAAGATGCGCAAAGGGGCCCTAAATCCAATGAGTACCTTTAGGATTTTCACAGGGCATTTTACTAAAATGCCAGGGCAGTATAAATACCCCACAAGTGACCCCACAAGTGATCTGCAGTACTGCAGATATGGTCTCCAGTACTGCACACAATACTCCAAATGAGGTCTCACTAGTGCTCTGTAGAGCGGCACGAGCACCTCCCTCTTTCTACTGTTAATGCCTCTCCCTATACACCCAAACATTCTGCTGGCATTACCTGCTGCTCTATGACATTGTCTGCCCCCCTTTAGGTCGTCTGATATAATGACCCCTAAATCCCTTTCCTCAGATACTGAGGTTAGGACTGTATCACTGATTTTATATTCTGCTCTTGGTTTTTTACGCCCCAGGTGCATTATCTTGCACTTATCGACATTACATTTTAGTTGCCAGATTTTTGACCATTCCTCTAGTTTTCCTAAATCCTTTTCCATTTGGTGTATCCCTCCAGGAACATCAACCCTGTTACAAATCTTTGTGTTATCAGCAAAAAGACACATCTTACAATTGAAGCCTTCTGCAATTTCGCTGATAAAGATATTAAACAATATGGGTCCCAGAACAGATCCCTGAGGTACCCCACTGGTAACAATACCATGGTCTGAATATACTCCATTGACTACAACCCTCTGTTTTCTGTCCTTCAGCCACTGTCTAATCCATTCAACAATATGTGAGCTCAAGCTCAAAGACTGCAGTTTATTGATAAGCCTTCTATGTGGGACAGTATCAAAAGCCTTACTAAAGTCCAGATAAGCGATGTCTACTGCACCTCCACCATTTATTATTTTAATCACCCAATCAAAAAAGTCAATAAGATTAGTTTGACATGATCTCCCTGAAGTAAACCCAGGCTGTTTTTTATCAATCAACCCATGGGCTTTTAGATGTTCCACAATCCTCTCCTTGAGTATGGTTTCCATTAATTTCCCCACTATTGATGTCAGGCTTACTGGCCTATAGTTGCCCGATTCCTCTCTACTACCTTTCTTGTGAATTGGCACAACGTTTGCTAATTTCCAATCTTCTGGGACGACACCTGTTACCAGTGATTGGTTAAATAAATCTGTTAATGGTTTTGCTAGTACACCTCTAAGCTCTTTTAATAGCTTTGGGTGTATCCCATCAGGCCCCTGTGATTTATTTGTATTAATTTTAGACAGCATTCATTAGTCTTCCTCCCTAACTGAGGTCCTTCTCCTTCATTTTCCTTTGTAAAAACTGAACAGAAGTATTCATTGAGGCAGTCAGCTAGTTCTTTATCCTCTTCCATATACCTTCCTTCTTTTGTTTTTAATTTGGTAATTCCTTGTTTTAATTTCCTTTTTTCATTTATGTATCTGAAGAATGTCTTATCACCTTTTTTCACTGACTGAGCTAATTTCTCTTCTGCCTGAGCTTTAGAAGCTCTTATAACTTGTTTGGCCTCTCTCTGCCTCATCTTATAGATTTCCCGGTCATCCTCGTTTTGGGTGTTTTTATACTTACTAAAAGCCATCTTTTTGTTTTTAATGATTTTGGCCACTTCTGCTGAGTACCACAGTGGTCTCTTCCTTTTTTTGCCTTTACTGACAAGCCTAATGCACTTTTCTGTTGCCTTCAGTAGTGCCAATTTTAAGTAGTCCCATTTCTCTTGGACTTCATTGAAATTGTTCCAGTCTGATAGGGACTCGTATACCACTGATCTCATTTTAGAAAAGTCTGTTTTCCGAAAATCTAAAACTTTTGTTTTTGTGTGGAGTGACTCAGTCTCTGTACTTATAGTAAACCTCACTGACTGGTGATCACTGGATCCTAAGCTTTTCCCTACAGTAATATCAGACCCTATTACAGCACATACTGTCCTAACTGCTATAGCGGAGATATATAGATACAGGCTGCTATAACTGTCAGAGCGGAGAATTACTACCTTGACTTTGTCAATTGTTACAGCGGAAAGTTACTAATTGGATTTGTCCTACTTAGGATATCTCTTAGTGTGGCATTTAATGAGTTACATTGTTTCTGTGTCAAGCGCTTCATTCAGTCTGGATAAGGACGCTGTAGAACAGCTGCTGAAAGGTCTCTCTGAACAAGGAAACGCTCGACTAACTTATAGTGATGAGCGGCAGGGGCAATATTCGAACTCGCGATATATCGCAAATATTTGGGCGAATATTCGCCATATATTTGCGAATTTGAGAATTCGTGATCTCCAGTCATTATTTTTCTTGATTGTGAAAACCGCCAATTGGAAAATTTGCAATAAAAATTTGTGATACGAAAATTTGCCCTCAACACTAAGGGGTAGGCAATTTTCCTATTGGTTGCTAGGGATGTTGCTAAGCTCAGACACAGACACAAAAGATATTGCAGATATAAAATTTGCGATTCGAATATTTGCGCTCAACACTACTAACTTACTAACGCTTTGTTTATCTTTTTGCCACGCTACCGCAGCTGTTGTGGAACCTGTTTCAGCGACATGCATATTTAACCTATTAGTGTCTTGTATGTCTTTTGGATCATCGTTGTAGACAATTAATTGTGGATTACAGAGCTTATAGATATTCTTATACTTTTTATTACATTTGTTGTGGGACCTACAGTATTTTCCCTAGACTTTGTCAGTGAGATATTCACCATATATTGCTCCATTGCATGTTTTGCTTTGAAGCACTCTACTTAGAGTTTTTCTAGAGGGATATTCCACTCATATTTTTACTTTCTTTTTTTTTATAAATTTATATGTAGTACCAGTGAAGGTGTGCATACCTATACTTTTAGTTCATGACTTAGCACATTTTATTGGATTTAGGTGTATTCAGTTAGGTGGTGGACCCTTCAGTTATCAATTACGCCCAGGTGTGAGCCCCTCCGAATAACAAAAAAGAGAATACCTTATTAAATATAGAAAATGTTGCAGAATATCAGCAAAGACTATATTAGTAATTGCCATATACTCATTTTGCAAACACATTGATCAACAGTAGCCGGAAAGTTGCCTACCTCTTAAAGTCTTGAGTCTCTAATGAGCACTTTTCTTCACCCGTCTACTGAAAAAACCACCCGGCAGCAGCAGGACATGGAACCAGCAGCTGGTGGCATACTTGGACTGAACCCTATGTAATCCTAGATCCCCTGGACTACTGGGCAGCCAAACTTGAATCGTGGCCTCAACTGGCCAAGTTTGCTCTGGACAAGCTTTACTGCCTGGCCAGTAGTGTGGTATTAGAGAGGGTGTTCAGTGTGGTGGGGGGCATAGTTACCCTTAAGAGAACTCACCTTTCAACACAAAATGTATAAAGATTAACCTTTATAAAGATGAACCAGACTTGGATCAGCCATGATGTCTACACACCGATCCCTGATGCATCAGACTAGATAATTCTGGCAGTAATGTTCTGACTGCATTGTGCTGCCACACCAGAACAGGGCCACTATGTTACCTCTTCTCGCTTTTGCCACCCTCACACCACTAGTGTCCCTGTTTGGCCTTGTTGTCATCACCATGTATTTGACCCTTCTTCTTATCTGTCAGCAGAACCGAAAAATGAAAACCACAATAGATACTGTCTTTGATGCATCCATAAGGCCTCTATCACACGGTCAGTATTTTGCATCAGGATTTGATCATGAGTTGGAAGCCAAAAGCAGGAGGGGTCTTAAACACAGATGACATGCAAATATTCCCATCACGTGTCATCTCTGTTTGGGACACACTCCTGTTTTTGCTTTACCAATACTGACCAATTACTGACCAAATACTAACTGTGTGAAGGTGGATGCTCAAAAGACAGGATCCATTATTTTGGGGTTGTTCTTGTGACAGATCAGAAGAAGTGAAAAATAAATGTCAATGCAAACTTATTGCTCCCAAGAACGTGGTCAAAGTGTATTATCAACTGTCTGTGGTTCGACTGGGACTTCAGAGGAAAAATACATATGTATATAGTTACACGTGTTCCAACTTTAGACAGTTGATGATTAATATATACTCGTCCTAACAGCACTAGACTATTGTCACGTTGGTAGGCGTGTTCCTATTGGTGTCACATATAATAAAGACTTAAAAAGAAGAGAAGAAAATGGGGGTGGGCAACTTAGCCTCTGGCAATTACGCTGCCCACCTGATTGTCTCAGAGAGAAGGAGAGAAATTAATTAAGATCGCAGGTATTTATTAGGAGAAAGTGTTGACAAATAAGAAAGGAATGCTTCAAGATAACAAAATCGCAAATGCGTCCTGTTTTACTCTACTGAACACAAAGAGTTAAAATCTTTTTTTTCAACTCAGAAGTAATTCAACTTTTAGTTACTGTTCACAGATCAGAGGTACAATTAGCATCTCCGTGCCAAAAGAATCTTCCTGGGCCAGAGCAGAACCCCCTGTCAGGATATACATCCATCAATCTGATATTATCTTGACAGAACCTCATAAATGGCCTGTTCTCCAGCCTGAGTGGCTCCAAAACACCAGGGGTTCTCACACTCCTTGAGCCTGGTCAGCCCTTCAAAGACAATGACAGACACTTGGTATACAGGACGAACTCCAGTTTACCTCCAATCTATAGATTTCATATTTGTTTTCATATTCCTTTCATATTTCCGGGGTTAGGAAAATACGAAATGAACAATCTCTTCAGATATTGTTTCGGTTCTTGTAACACACCTTCCAGTAAATCCACAAGTCAATCGGAGATTCCCGCTCTGAGATATAAATGTTCTCAGGCACACTTTTAGTCATATTTGGTATCAGATGATGCGTAAAATTGTACCAATTATCAATATGAACTCCACTTCCTAATTGGACCTACGGATACAGAGAAACGGGCACAGCAAAGATTCTGACAGATTTTCTCTGTCCAAGGCAGGAACTGCCCCCTGTCCAATTGCACAAGGCTGGACTTGTACGTGTCATAACCACTCTCCGCTACAGAGTGGGTAAAAGCGGTGACACACTCAGCTCTGGGTCCATCATTTACCATCTGGCACAGACTTTTCCTTTTATCGGACTCTACCACGGTAATTCTTGAACTTACAGACATTCTATTCCCTTTCATCCCTTACCTATTTCTATACAACCAATCTGTTCGACTGGCAGGTATATTTTTTTCTAGCAGTTTTAATGTATATTTTTTGTGTATAGTTTATAATAAAACTAACCATTTCATCGTTCCAGCTTTGCCCTTGTTATCTGATATCTGATCTATGCTAAGAACTCTGTCCTCAGAAGAGGCATACTACCGAATTGGCTTATTTTTATAAATTGTTGATTGGCTAGCTAGGTTGCAAATAACCGTTTCTTCCCCTTAGGAATAGCTAGCCGGGGTCTTTTCGCCCCGATTCAATACGGAGAGTGGTGGCAGCAAATTAACTTCATTTACCGATTGTACATACAATCGCGATTGCATGTATGGGCACACCAACAAATGTTAATCGTCTACTGTGTTCACAGAGGATTCGCCTCCAGAAGTCTCTAGTGGACGAGACCTGTATGGCAACTGTGGCATAGTACGACGGGATTGGTGGGTGGTTGTCACAGGTGGGTCTGTGGAGTATGTCACTGCCAAAAGCCCACATGCCCCAGGCCCACCTCCTTGTTATCCTCCAGTTATCACACAGCATTGCACACCGTATGTGCCAGCTTCCACTCCGGCAGCCATCCTAACTAATCCCATTTTCTCCCCGGCAGCCATCTTAACTGAGGTAAATTCACTCCCTGCCCAGCGGCCATCTTAGTTACTGGTATTTTTTTTTATATAGCTACAAGCATGAAAAAATATGCATAGATATAAGTAGCACCACATAGAGTACTCAACTCAGTAATTAAAGGATACACATTTACCTATAATTAGTTATTACTTGTAGTATTGTTTAAATAAAATGCCTTAACTTAGTTTTTTCCTTTGCTAGAATTAAGTCAGCACTTGGAGGTAACTTCATCTCAATTCATAACAGGTTGTTGTGGTTGGTGCAGATGTTCAGAACTCCAAGTCAAGGGGAATTAGGTGAAGATATTAGGTTAAGTCCTGCATTTGATACAAAGTCAAGTGAAGTACTCGGCCCTGGGGGGTCCTGCCCATCTAAAAAAAGTGGCTAGGAGCGACGGTACGACAAAAGAGCATGTGCTGCTGAAGGTTGTATTAGAGAAATTTAAAGGGCCGGAATCCCAATGTCTGGACAAAGCTGTTGTTGCAAATCTGGACATTTTTGCTGTGTTGCAACGAAATCTTGTGGTGAAACAAAATCACAGAAATAAAGTGGCCTAAATGGGAGGAACTGTTCAAAACCCCTAACGCTTTGCCTGTAATGAGTCTATCTCATATATTAGTTTCACCTTTTAAGTTGCATTACAGAAATGAATAAACTTTGCACGATATTCTAATTTTTCGAGTTTCACCTGTAATGCAAGTCAATGGGAGAACCCGAGCATTAAACCAGGCACCCCCTGCTCTGAAAAGGGGAGGGTGCCTGGTTTATAGCAAAAGGTCAGAAATTGATGGAAACACCACTGAAATGGTTCGGGGACAGCATGGGGAGGACAGACTGACAATAATCCGCACAAACCCAGAATTCATACTGGGCAGACACTTTCCGTTGTTTTGGCAGCTATGGAGCGGAGAAAGTGCTTCAAATTGTGCGGTTGGAGGATCTGAGGAAAAGTCTTCAGCAGAGTGTATGACTTGTCTGCTTGAAAAGGAAGACTGGATTCAAGGCCAAGGTGTTTCCCATGGCAACGGCTGCGCTGAGGAGCCCATATGTGATTGTGTGACCAGGAACCAAGGGCTGGAGGTTCCTAACATCCAGAAGAAGGATGATGACTGCTGTGGGGATGTGCGTATAGCACTTGGGGGCTCCAAAGCCGTGATGTCTGTGGTTAAGAGGGTTCCTGTAATGGTGTGTGTGACGTAAAATGTTATAGTGAACTGTGGTGTGAGCTGGCGGCAGTCACTATGTGACGAGTCGGTAAGGGTACCTTCACACTGGTGTTTTTGTTTTCCGGCATAGAGTTCCGTCGTCGGGCCTCTATGCCGGAAAAAAAAACGCTTCAGTTACAGATAATACAACAGCATGCATCCGTTTGAACGGATCCGCTTGTATTAACTTTAACTATTTTTTAACATTGTCAAAAAGGATCCGTTTTGAACTCCATTGAAAGTCAATGGAGGAAGGATCAGTTTTCTATAAACCAAACGTAGAAGAAGAAAAACGGTGGCACTACCTATCTTCCCCTTCGCCACAAAAACAGGCTATGACACGGAAGAAAACCCACACAGACGGTAGGGGACTCAACCCTGCAAGCGAATATACATCATCCAGACACATGCGGTGGTGCTCAGCAAAAAAGGAAGTCCCATGAATGCAAGTCCAAGTAAGAGAAGTGCGGCACTCCCCAAATGCTGGGTATAATTTGAAACTTTATTGGAATCCAATGCGACTTACATAAAGCGGCAGTAGATAGGGGTGCGGGCAGACACCTCTAGTGTACCTCTAGTGAAGGATCAGTTTTCTATTGTGGCAGAATGTGCCAGAGAAAACGTTCCCATTGACTTACATCGGGGGTCATGACGGATCCGTTTTGCACCGCATCCATGTATGGAAATAAAACCGGTATTTTCTCCATCCAAAAAACGTTCACATACTGAACGGAAGACATCCTCATGCATACTGAATGGATTTCTCTCCATTCAGAATGCATGGGGATAATCCTGATAATTTTTTTCTGGCATAGAGCCCTGACGACGGAACTTTATGCCGGAAAATAAAAACGCCAGTGTGAAGGTACCGTTAGTGTTAAGACACCGGGACTAGAGACTGCAACAAAAGTGTGTGACATTGGGTAAATGGCAGTTCAGTCCAAGCATTGTTGGACGCAGGGAGCCAAGTGAGCCTGGTACATGCCAGCTTGGTAGCTGGGGGCTATGTGTTGGACAAAAAGTTAAGTGTGCTGGACATACATGGGGATAGCGAAGACTATCCTGTGACTATCCTGGAACTTATAAACTTGGTGTTGCAAAAAGGCTCATGCATGATGCATTGGGCCGTGATTTCCCCTTGTTCTGGAAGTTGTGTGGAATAGGAGACACTTCTGCAACAGGTGATGAAACTTCTGCAGAACCTGTATCTGTCCCTTTAAATGATAGTGTAGGGAAATGACCATTGAAAACAATGGTGCAGATGAAGTGCCGAATGAATATGTTAAGTTAATTGAAATGCATAATGAAAATGTAGAGTTATGTGAAATATATGATGATGATGATGATGGAGCATGGAGCATTAACATAACCCAACTCCTTCCCACCATCCCCTTCCCCCCTTGAAACCCCAAACTTTCCCCAACAACGATATCAAACATTGTTGCAACTTCTCTTTTTTCACGCTATTTCGGGAGAAATTGTTGTCCCTTGCCCTCCCAGAATGCCCTATTCTTATTCCTTTTTACCATCTCTGCTCCCCATCTCTACAGCCCTATAAAGAGACACATTAGTTGTTTCTCTCAGAGAACATCATTCTCTTTTCCTCAGTTTATTTTCATGGTTCTACTGACTTCCCCCTCCCTCAGCTACTTGTACCCTTCACCACATACCGCCATTGGGGCATTTTGCAAAAACAAGTAAAGCAATTATAACAGTCTCATATAGCTCTCACATATCTTCTTCAAGTAGTCGCCTTGTTATTCGCCAGTGTCCTGTCAGGAATTTTCCTCTTAGCCCTTTTGTGTGTAGTGTTACTGTTGTGATATGTCAGTGGACTCAAGGGCAGTCGGCGATCTCTGGAGGCCACGTCTTGCCTACAGTCTCTCACGTCTTCCTCTACCCATAGATCCTACTCTATGCACTTCCGTGGCTTGAAATGTAGGTAGATCAGTATCCACCTCTAAAGCCTCCATAACTTCCTTTGGGGAAAGAAAAGTCTCTGTGCAGCCATCTGGGTGAAAGACTGTCAGTGTCGCCGGGTAGATTACGGCAAATGTGATTATTTTCTTTGCCAATGGAGAGCAGATATGTGTGAAAGACCTCCTGCGTTTTGCAACCTCAGCTGAATAATTGCTGAAAAGTAATATTTTGTGGTCACGTACCATCAGCGGCTGTGCATGTCTTCTGTATTTGTTAAGTATTGCCTCCTTAGCTGCATAATTTAAATATTTCACAATGGTGGGTCTTGGTCTGGTGTGTCCCAGCTCTGGGTCAGGGGCCCTTGCTGGCCCAAGTCTGTGCGCCCTCTCAACAGTAAAAGTTCCTTGCAGCCCTAGGGCTTGTGGTATTTCTACTACACATATTTGTGCTAGTTGACTTGGTGGTATTTTCTCTGGCAGGCCCACTATTCTCAGGTTGCTCCTTCTGGAACGATTCTCCAGGTCCTCCACTTTGTCTTTGAGGGCCTTGTTGTTGCTGAGGACTTCTCTTATTTGAGATTGGGCCTTTTCCAATTCTTCCTCCGCCAGGCTTACCCTCTGCTCCAGCTCTTTTATCTGGATGGCATGCTGTGACACCTACCTCTGTATTTGAGGGTGGAGACTGTGGCTTTAAGATAAGTGGATTTAATATCTGGCGCAAGCAGTTTGGCTACTTCAATGGCCATTGTACGGCAGGAAATGGCTAGGGCTTGATCTCGTTCATGACTAACCTCTTCCTCAGTGGTTTCAGCACTCGCCGTTTCCAGCTCTTGCAAGGAAGGTTGTGATGCAGACCTTGTGAGTATGTTTTTTTTCCATTGCCGCCGCCATCTTACCTCGTGGCCGTCTTTCGTCTCACTACGGGAGAGATAGATGTTTCCATATAGCTCCCCTTCTATCTTCTGGGGTGCAGATCAGTGATATATATCACCTCCAAGAGCGGCTTTGCAATGGTTTTAGTGCCATGGGTCCCAGAGTTCTATCTTCATCCTTCTTTACATGCGCGCCGGAACCAGAAGTCTATATTCGATGTTTATGTGTGTGATGATGCTGAAGTGCTGAAATAAAGCCTCTTTTGGACTTGAATCCCAGTGTCAGAGGAGAAGTCTGATTGCGACACCATGAGAGAGCGATCCCTTACAAAAAAAACATATATATACTATATATATATATATATATATATATATATATATATATATATAACAGAAAAATGAGGCAGCACTCCATATATAAAAAGATGTGTCTCCTTTATTCACCATGAGTGCAGATGCTGCTCCAAACAACTGAGCCTTCTCAAGCCTTGAGAAAGGCTCAGTTGTTTGGAGCCGAAACGTCGCACTGCACACAGGGGTGAATAAAGGAGACACATCTTTTTATATATGGAGTGCTGCCTCATTTTTCTGTTTTATATTTGGGACTAGCTGGTCCCGGCGAGGCATTGCACCCGGCTTTGAGCATTTAGATACGATGCTGTCATTTTTTCTATACGTACTCTGCTTGAAAATGGCTCTGTGAGAGAGCTGAAACATTGCTGCTGTGAACATGTGTTAAATAAACACGATTTTTTTCACCAGATCTGAGAGAGTGCTGCGCCAATTTCTACACTTATAAAAGACCCCCTGACCAGGGGTGGACGCTTGCACCGCTGTGATATCGAATTAGGAGTGCTGCCGAATATACTACTTTTTAAAATATATATATATATGCAGTCTATTTGGGCTGCATTTGTGGGAGGGGCGGAGGCTCTACTTAAACCAGGCACAGCCCCACCTAGGGGCGGGCGTTTCTCAGTTGCACAGGGGATGCTGGTGTGTCAGCAGGGTGCTCTCTCCTCTGCTAGGAGGTTTCTTTCATTACAGTATGGAGCCGAAATGGAGCTTTTTTTTCTGCCCGTGGCTACCGTAGGGACGCGTGCGCCATTTACGTAAGTTAATCGAGCCGTGTCTGTCTTTCTGGCCGGCTGGAATCTCACTTTCTTGCGAGCGGAAGGCATCACCTCAAAATCGTCTGCCTCAGGTTTGTTTTATCGGAGTTAATCGATTCCTTTCACTTTGTTTATTAGGTAACCTGATTCAGTTCCCCTTCTATCTCATGTGTTTTACGTTTACGCTGCTTCGCTTTGAAAAGTTGCTTCAGCCTGTACGCGGTAGGGAAGGTTTACCTGGGCTGCATGTGATGTTATGTTGGAGATTGATGCAGCTGTTGCTTGTTACAGCTCTTGCTATAGCAATCACTTCCCATGTGACCGGCCCCTCCCCCGCAATCAGGGCTGCGTTTACGCTTCAACTCTTTACGCCAGGTTCGCCCTGTCAGTTAAGACGCTGCCTTCTCATGTCTGCTCTTTCAACATGCTCATTTTCGGAGCGGTGCTCTAGTCCGCTCCGCATCACGCTTACGCTCCACGCATGGTCACAACAGCGGGTAAATCTGTCTTATTCTCTGTGCATTTATTTATTTTCTGTCATCCTGTGTTTTGCACTCATACTCCTTTTGCCTTTATATGTTTGCTTGCACCACACTCAGACCGGTGTCACATTGCAAGAACGCGCTCATGTCACCGTCACAGTTTGTTTATGCCTCATTCACTGCAGGCTGCGGTCATACCAAATTTTACGCTTGGCCTATTGCCAGAGTTGGGGTTCACACTACCGCTGTGACTCCGGGTTTTTACTTTCACGCTTACGCCCAATGTTCCCGCCCATCCATGGACGCATCTTACGCCGGCTGTTACAGCAAGTTAATACTCCTTTCACGCTCCAGCTGAGTTCACACATTTGCCGTTACATCTAGTACTACACTCCATTCCCCGCTAGAACTGCGCTCCATACGTTCGCTGTCGCGGCGCTATCCTATTCCGCTCACATTCAGGTCTGCAACTCATTCCAGCTCCACAGTCACCCATCTGCTGGCACACCATGCTCCCATTCAAGCCACATTCTCCTGTTGGTTTCTACGTCACGGTTGTTTTACTCGATAGTCACACTGAGGCAGTTGGTGGCTCCGGGCCACTCTCCTGTCGAACATGACAGGCATCAATGGTCATTTCCTTTACATCTGGTTTTTCTGCGCGTATACATCAAGTGGGTCTTTTCTCTAGTTGCAAAAAAAAAATAAAAAAATCTTTTGTCTGCTCTGCTTTACTTCTGGTTTGTATTCACTAAGATTGCTCCCACGGCCCCAGTTCAATAAACAGCCTCTCAGCTGAGGCCAGTGGGTCATTAGGGTCGAGCTTCCTACTCACTACTGTTTCTTTCAAGTTTTTCAGTTGTTTGTCGCGACAAGGGACTTGACTTTGCAAATCGCATGCCTCAGGTTTTGGTTGTTCTCTCTTCTCCGGTTCCTATTCCACGTTTGCATTTTTAAGTTTTATGGTTGGGTTCGGTTTTTATGCTCATGTCCGTGGTGCGGATTACTAATGTCCATACCCGTCAGCAATCACGTTCCTTTCCAGGCCACGTTTAGACGTCCCAATCATCCTAGTTGCTGCTTTTTCCATCATGTTGGGCCCATTCTTATTTACCTTCACCCATCACGTACATCTAGGATGGCCTCATGGCCCCGGGGGCCCCTTACTTGCTGGGCCGCAAGGCCGCCGCGGCCCCTTGATTTCTTTGGCCTCATGGCCGCGGAGGCCCCATGACTGCTTTGGCCTCAGGGAGCAGGGATTCCATGACCGCTCCGACCCCATGGCATCGGGGGCATGACGACTGCTTCGGCCCCTCGGCGTCAGGGTCTCGAGGACTACCTTGACCTCACGGCTTGGGGACCTCATGACTGCTTTGGTCTCATGGCGCTGGGGGTCTCATGACTGCCTTGGGCCCATGGCGCTAAGGGCCCCATGTCTGCTTGGCCGCATGCCTTGTGGGCCCCATGGCTGCTTGGTCGCATGACTCGAGGTCCTCGCGATTTCTGTGGCCTTAATGCTTTGGGGGCCCATGTTTGCTTTGGCCTCGTGGCCATGGGGGCCCCCTATGGTGGCTCGGGTCTCATGGCTTGGGGGCCCATATGATTACTTGGCCTCAGGATTTGGGGGGCCCCATGTTCGCTTTGCTTCATGGCTTGGGGACCCCATGACTGCCTGGCCTCATGGCGTTGAGGGCTCGCTGATTGCTTCGGCTCCATGGCTTCGGGGGCTCGAAGGCTGCTTCGCCCCATGGCTTGAGGGCTCGGCGACTGCTTCGGCCCCATGGCTTCGGGGCAAGATGACCGCCTGCCCCATGGCTTCGGGGCACGATGACTGCTTCGGCCCCATGGCTTCGGGGCACGATGACCACTTCGGCTCCATGGCTTCGGGGGCACGATGACCACTTCGGCTCCATGGCTTCGGGGGCACGATGACCGCTTCGGCTCCATGGCTTCGGGGGCAAGATGACTGCTTCGGCCCCATGGCTTCGGGGGCACGATGACCACTTCGGCTCCATGGCTTCGGGGGCACGATGACCGCTTCGCCCCATGGCTTCGGGGCACGATGACCGCTTCGGCCCCATGGCTTCGGGGCACGATGACCGCCTCATGGGGGCACGATGACCGCTCGGCTCCATGGCTTCGGGGCATGATGACCGCTTCGGCCCCGTGGCTTCGGGGCAAGATGACCGCTCGGCCCTGTGGCTTCGGGGCACCATGACCGCTCGCCCCATGGCGTCGGGGCACGATGACCGCTCGGCCCATGGCTTCGGGGCACAATGACTGCTTCGGCCCATGGCTTCGGGGCACGATGACCACTTCGGCCCCATGGCTTCGGGGCACCATGACCACTTCGGCCCCATGGCTTCGGGGCACCATGACTGCTTCGACCCCATGGTTTCGGGGACCGACGACTGTTTTTCGTCCTGCCTGGCAATTTACCCGGTGGGTTGAACTTCCGTGCATCCAGGTTGATTTGACCCATATGTCGCACACCCATATCTGCTTCTTTGTTCATCCGGGCGCAGGCCACTTTTCCAAAGTCTGTCGGTGGTGCATCCATTGTCTGCCACGCTTCCCCAGGCGTACTCTTCCTTAATGGAGCTCAGCCTGGTTAGGGTCACCTGCCATGCGGGTCAGGCGATTTTTTTTTTTCCAGTTACATTAGCCTGTCCGGTATTCAGGCCAGACCCTCGGTTTTAATTATCATAGTTATAACTTCCTGCGGTCTGCCAGTTAGGTATCGCACGTACATACGCATTCGTTCTGCATACCACAGGCGGTATCGCCGTGCGGCTCCACCCACCAGGCAGTCCTTGCCATTGCGCTCCCCTGTTCTTCTAGTCCCCTCGGCAAACATAATTTTTATTCACCATTTTGTTCTGCTTCACAGTCGTAATTCCCTTCGCTGGTCTCTCTTTATCACCACATAGCTTTCCACCAGACTCTCCTCTTATGGCACCACTCTCCCTGCTGGTTCCACCGTCGCTTTGCTCCCTCTGCCGGGCACTTGCTTTACTGCCTGCTCCCTCGGCCGGAGAATCTTTTACCGCACAGCTACCTTCACCGGATAGTCGGATATGCTTACTCTCCGGGTTTAGTCTTTCCTACTGTCCCTCTTCTGGACAGGCTTCTTCTGGCAGACTTTGGGTGCCGCATGGATTCTTTCCGTTTGCTCCTCATTTCTGCATTGCTTCCTTCGCTGGTCACTCCTTGTTACCATTCCGTTCTCTCTGCGTAGACTTAATCGTGGTACATTCAGGATGGGCGGCGGCACCGCTGCCGCCACATACAACGTATCATTATTGTCATTGGAGCGTGGGCCACCCCCGGGTGTCATAGCTCTTGTTCATTCTGTTAGGCCGTTGTTCTCTAACTCAACGCCCTCAGCCCATTACATCCTAATCATCCACATTCAGTTTTTTATGTCACACTTAGGCTTCTGTTTTAAACCTATTGCCTGTACTCGTTGCATTCTTAACCCCACGTTTTCAATCACCATAGTTGGTTGCCCGCTTATGTTTTTCTCACGTGCAACAATCAATATGGCCAGCTCACAAACTCCTGCCTGGTCGACAGATCACTTGTCTGGCTATGCTCCCCCCCCAGGACCAGACGGAAATTTCCGGCGTTCAAGTCATTGGTGTCATCGGCCACCTACTGTCAGGTTCTCGTACCGAATGACTCTCGTCATTAGGTGTCACCGGCCACGTTGGTCTGGTCTCGTGTTCACGATATGCGCCTGTCAGGTTTTTTCAGGAAATGTAGTCATTTTAAGTATCGCATATCACATCGGTTAGGCCCATGGTGTAATCCCGCCTGTTCTTTCTTTAGGCCACTTTTTAGGCATTTTCTTGTTTACCCCTCATATTGTCATTTGCATTACCATGCCGGTTACCTTTTCAATCAGCCAGGTCTGCGAACTTAATCGCTAGCAGCTTACCGCAATTGCACTCCTTCACTCGCATGAGGGCATCGACAGGATTCCATATACTACGTGCTTAGCTTATTGCCTTACATCCTCTCCTGGCCTACATGGTATTTTTCGGGCCCTTCTTTACATAGTGTAGACAGTTAGGCTCAGTTCTCCGGTCCCATAGGCTAGGGGGAATTTGTCAGTGCTCGCACCACAACAAAGTCTTCAGGTTTAGTTAGTATCGTCCACGCTTCCTCCTGAACGCTTCCCGTTTCCCAGTTCCTCTCTCGTGCATTGGGGCAGTATCTGCGACATTCAGAGTTCTGTCCTGGCTCTATCCGCAGGCTGGATGCGGCCATCATTATGGTTGACTTAGGTACCCGAACTTCGTGGGAGACATTGCTTCACAGTCTGGATCAGGGGTTTCTTTGTACAGGCCATTCAAGTCTCTTTTTCACCCTACATGTCTGGTTTTTGCCACCCTTTATAGGCCTACTTCCACGGACATGGCTACAGGCACACCACTAGCCATTTAGTTAGGTAAGATGGTTCTTGCAGTTACGGTGGGTCTCGGTGTTCATCCCACTAGGCTCTTCGGCTTTCGTGTCCGTAGCCCTGACCACAAGTATAGCAGTCTATTTGGGCTGCATTTGTGGGAGGGGCGGAGGCTCTACTTAAACCAGGCACAGCCCCACCTAGGGGCGGACGTTTCTCAGTTGCCCCACCCTCCCTCCCTTTCTTTTTCACTTCTACAGGGTAGGCCACCCTTTTATAGGCCTACCCACGGACATGGCTACAGGCACACCACTAGCCATTTAGTTAGGTAAGATGGTTCTTGCAGTTACGGTGGGTTTCAGTGTTCATCCCACTAGGGCTCTTCGGCTTTCGTGTCCGTAGCCCTGACCACAAATATATATATATATATATATATAGTATCGTACCGCACCTCGCAGCCCCGCCTGACGACACTGTACATCAGGATCACGCGGTACGGTTTCGGCACTGGTTACCAAGACTTGTTACGCCCTCCCCAGAAGTACGTAAGGTCAGCTTGGAACTGTTTTACACAGACAGCCCCTGTCCACACGGGCACAGGGAGTGAGAGAGGGTGCCACTCTCCTTCCTTTTGGCTTGCCAGCCAGAGATCCAAAAACCCATTATGGGATTCTAGCTCCTCACCAGGAGTTCTCCGTATCTCTCCTTCCCTATGTCCCATAGGCAAACAAAGACTGAGAGAACGTCCTTCTCGGTCCCAGGGTCTCAAAGACATGAACGGTTTATTTATGAGATGTACGGGCAGTTCATAATTTCTTATGAACTCCCGGCTTCATGATGTCTGGGGAGTTTCTTTATAGCTGTTGACCATCTCGGCCCCTATCAGTGGATCAGTGGAGCTGAGCTGCCAGCTTGTCTGAGCCGAGTGTGACATGTAACCACAGGGTCTGCTTTGAAGCATGGCCACCTTTGGAGCCGGTTTCCTCTGCCAATTCCCTTCACCTGAGCAAATGGGCAGGCATTAAATCCTAACACATATTCTATATATATATATATATATATATATATATATATATATATATATATAGTTCAAAATCTTTATCAGAAATGTATTTCCATGCGCTTAGTTTTATTTTAAATATCTATCAATTGAGGCATGAAGTCATCTGAATCAGAAGGTAGGCAATCTTTATTTCCTGCCGACAGTGAGACAACCATGTAACACACGATACAATGCTGTCAGCTCTGCTAAGCAGCCGTCTGATTATACTAGGAGTCCAGGCTTTATAGAAGGTTCCTTATGTAAGCAATAAAGAAATAAGCTATATAATAATAATCGCTGTAACTAGGCAGGTTAGTCAATATTTTGCATAGAACATATAACATAGAATATGACAGGAGGATGAGGCAGGATGTTCTATAAACTGATGACCCAGATTTTCTCTGCAGTTGTACTTTATTACCCAAGTCAACAGTCTTTACAAAAATCACTTTGTTAACCCTTAAAATCATATGAATTTCAAAAACTTTTCCAACATGGTGTAGTGGATGAATCCGGTTATGTCGGAGCTGCTTCAACTGAAGAGATTGGTCACCACCTCTGTCTAAGGCACAATGGATGGATCTGTGGAGTTCTGGATGTCAGAGCTACTGTAGACCAGCTGATTGGTGGGGGTGCCAGGTGTCAGACCCCCCACCTATCTGATACTCATGTCCTATCCTGACAACAGGCCATCGAGATCACATTACTGGAAAACCCCTTAATGACATATGCATTATTATCATTTATAGCATGGGGCGGTTTAATGGTCCAGGAATCATTTTTACTTTTCGTACAACCCACTAAACGTTTGCTATTGTTTTTACATGTCACATAGGAGCTCTTTATTAATAATATGTTTTTAGAGATTTTTTTTAATCTTTATTTAGTTTTATTCGGGGGGGGGGGGGGGGGGTAATTTTATTTCAAACTCCAGCTGCTTATTCTTTAAATATGAAAATTGACAACACAGTAAATGGGTAAAATTGGTTCCCTGTTTTGGTCATATTAATAGCTTTTTTGTTTTATGTAAACAGGCCGACTATGCTGACCATTTCTGCAGGTGTGAACTGCTTTTCTATTTTATTCTCACTAGTATTGTATGATATATTTTGATATATTTCAAATGCATTTTGGCAGGTGGGACATTAATGCATTTTTTTATTTTATTTTGCAATTTTCTTTATAACTGGGCATCCAAATATGGCAAGTGATGCTTGTGCGGCATAATGGCCCAGCCTGCAAGGTAGAAACCACTATGTGCACAAAACAAGCAATCACCGACAGAACATAATAAGGGGCAGCGTCCAAAACCATCCATAAGAAGAGTAAAGGATCACTACCACCCCTCCCCATCCGAGCTATCGGCATTACTTCTAGAAGTACAGATGTAGCAGGGTTAACACACAAACTCTTCACTCAAATTGGTCACAAAGGCAACGTATTCAATGACTATATTCTATATCATGTCATCTTTAATTATAAAACTAAACAATCCAGAGCTGGTGGGACATACAATAAAAAATAACCAAGGATTCCGCCACTGGTAAATTCATTTGAGATGAGTGAAGCACATGACTTCTACAAATACCGGGGTGGTGGGGACCCCACTTGTTGGATTTATCTACAGCTACATTTTGGTCAGGGTGTGCAGATTACCGTATTTTTCGCCATATAAGACGCACTTTTTCCCCCCCAAAAGTGGGGGGGAAATGGCAGTGCGTCTTATAGGGTGAATGCTACTATTTTCCTATAGCTAAAGCCGATACATTGCACAGCCTGCGATGTATCAGCATGGAAGGAGGAGGGGGCGGAGCCTGGCAACACGCGGCGGGCGGCCCGCCGCTAACAGCTTGACTGCTTTCATAACACTTATAATCTTTAATCATGTTCCCTTATTCCCTATAAGCCCAGTACAGTAGCGCTCTGCTAACCTGCTATACCGATCCTCTAGCAGGCAGAGCGGTGCGGCGGCAGGCTGCTGTGTAACGTCCTCACTGACGTCATCTGCCTGCTCCTTTCACTTTATGAATGAAGCAGAAGCCGCGTGTTGCCAGGCTCCGCCCCCTAAGCAGTCACTATGGGCCAGATGTTTTAGAAAAGGGGGCATCTTTGGATGGCAATGTAATGGGGGCACCTGTGGATGACACTGTAATTGGGGTGATCTGTGGATGACACATATAGCATAAGATGCTATATATGTGTCATTCACAGATCCAATCCATTACAGTGTCATTCATAAATGCCCCCATCACAGTGCTATCCACAGATCCCCCATCACAGTGTCATCCACAGATCCCCCCATAACAGTGCCATCCACAGATTCCCCCCATAACAGTGCCATCCACAGATCCCCCCATAACAGTGCCATCCACATCTCCCCCACATAACAGTGCCATCCACATCTCCCCCACATAACAGTGCCATCCACAGATCCCCCCCATAATACTGTCATGCACAGACCACCATTACTTCAAAAGCACACCTTTTGGTTAAAAATATTTTTTTTGTTATTTTTCTCCTCAAAAACCCAGGTGCGTCTTATAGGCCGGTGCATCTTATAGGGCGAAAAATACGGTAAGTGCACAAGAACATATTTTGTTTCCGGGTCCGTTCCGTTTTTTTTGCAGATAGGATGTGGATCCATTTATTTCAATGGGTCCACAAAAAATGCGGACAGCACACCGGGTGCTGTCCACATCAGTATGTCCGTTACGTGGCCAAGCAAAAAAAATTAGAACATGTCCTATTCTGGTCCGTTTTAGGCATTGTTACAATGGATCCTCAAAAAAAAAAAAAAAGATGGCATACAGATGTCATTCGTTTAGTTTTTTTTGCGGATCGCAATTTGCAGACTGCAAAGCACATATGGTCGCGTGCATGTAGCCTGAGAAGATATTTCTCTAGGAAGAAGATTAATGGCTTCTATGTAATGAGGCAATCCTAGCCGGGGTCACTTGTTGGGAGAACTTGCACATTACTGATTATACCCAGTAAGACCAGAGCTGACAGTTTTTTTAATGTTACAAATACTTAAAGGGGTAGAACAGCCCGGGGCTGGAATAGAGAGATTGTTATCCTTTTATATCAGACCCTGGTTTTGACCCTGTGCTGTCCCATGCTTAGTTAGAGGTAGGTGGAGCATCCTTAAAAATGATTTTAGGGATTTAGGTCACAAGCTTAGGGCAAGGACCTCAAAACGTAGTGTTTTTCAAAATACAACCTGTACCACAAGCCACACAAGAAAGGCAGCGGGAGATTAGGGAGGTTCACAAGTGGCTCAAGAACTGGTGTAGGAAGGAGGGGTTTGGGTTCCTGGAGAACTGGGCCGACTTCTCTGTTGGCTACAGACTCTATCGTAGGGATGGGCTGCACCTCAATGGGGAAGGGGCAGCTGTTTTGGGG